>NW_004624833.1:6512117-6557501 GCF_000247695.1 Heterocephalus glaber | reverse complement strand
GAAAAATAAGAACCAAGAGAGATTACGTAAATGTGCAAATTTCCAATGATGAATGTCATTATATTGTATACCTAAAATGTACCAATAAAATTTATTTTTAAAAATTCTGCAAGGGTACAAACTGAAACTCAGGTTTGACTATGACAATCTCACTCTTTCCATTATGTATTAATACTCAGTTTGCTTTTTAACAACTTGAAGAAAATCAAGTAATGTTTCAACCTTAGTTTACATAATTAAAATAAACTTACTAAAACATAAGCAATTATTTCAGACCAAAATATTCCAGTAATATCAATTCAATAATAAGCAAATCAGGGCTGAGGATTTAGCTCAGTGGCATCCTGCCTGCTCAATCAAGGTCCTGAGTTCAGTTCCCAGTACTGGACAAAGAAAAAAGCAGCAGCAAATCACATTCTGTTTAAATTGTAAATTTGTTTTCTAGAAGCAATTTGTCCTCCATTAAAAAAATTAACCTTTAACTAAATATATGACTTATAAATACATAAATTATAATAAATGAAAATTATAAAAGGAAACAGGCAAACTGAAAAGAATATAAAAATTTTAACATCATAACAAAGGAACACAACTAAAACACAAAAGGCAACTAAAACATAAAAAGGGCATTTCTAGAAAATAGTCCCCAGTAAAAAGCATGTGAAGTCCAATATTTACAACTTCATTTTAAAATAACCCTACAGCCAAGGTTTTGAATACTATTCCTGAGAACACATGGCATTTACAATTAAAATTGTTTCCAACACTGATTATGTTTTCATACACAATCCTTTCCTACATATTAAAATTAAAATGTAACTTGTGATGTTTTAAAAATTCTAGTTTTCTAGTAATAATATTTGAGTAGGACAATGGGATCCCCTTAATATTGTGATTGAGTCCTTGCAATTATGAAGTTGCATAGGATGGCAAGTCTTCATAAATGAGAACACAGACACTAAACAACCAACCTAAAAATTAATCCAAGACTATAAATAACCCATTGTTTGACCTCACAATCAATAGTCACCCATCACCCAAGTATTTTGCCATGTAAAACAATACAAATTAACCACAATACAAATTAACCACAGTGCAATATTGCAAGTCATCCCACTAGTAATGTAAAATTTCATAAGGTTATAGTTAAATGATGTTAGAGAACTGCTTCAAAAAAGACTGATAACCTACTGGCCCTTCAAAATAGACTACTAAGCTCATCTCAAAAAGTAAAAAGAAGAACCTAGGAAAGGAAAACCCTTGAACATTGTGGGGGGGACCATTATAAATGATCCCCTGTGAAATTCAGCCATGAAAGATGCCATTTTATATTACTATATAATTTTGTGGCAAAAAATGACACTCCCCTGAAACCAAATTCATCCTCTTAAGAACTTAGATGCACAGCTGTGATGGTAAACTAAATTTTGTTAAGAACAGACTAAATCTTCTAATTTTTGGTTTTGTTTCAAGATAAAGTCATAATTTTCCCTGTTATTTGGTATAGAATTTAGGTTCACTAAGTGGTCTTTTTCCCTAAGTATCCTCAAGTAAAAATGCAGGAAGTAAAAAATAACAATGGTTATTTGTTGCCTTCCAGAAATAATATACATCTGTGTAAGATACAGAACAGATCTGATAAATCACCACATATGCCTCACATATAAAATCACAAATTTACAAAATTTACAAAAGCAAAGCAGAAAATAATTCTAACTACTACTTCCAAACTTTATAAACCAATTTTTCCATTAATTCTATTTTCTTTAAGGCAAAGCTAAATATCTTCTCTTTAGGTATGTGGTATTCTATAAACTCCAAGTCAATCACTTTCCATATCTGCACAAACTTTAACAATCTTTAGGTATAAAGAGTTATTTAGGCAAGAAAAGTAAAAGAGTGTATATATCAATGAACAGTTGTAATTCTTCACATTCTTTTTATCAAGTCTGAGTGGCAATTTCTAAATCTATCCAGGGTTATCATTAATATTTGATAGTTTTTTGAACTTTAAGTTGGTTTGAACTACTAAAATAAGGGCTACATAGAATATGATAGTAGCAATATAGTATTTGAAGAATGACACATTATTTTAGTGTCTATCATACTGCACATACTTACCTAAGTGGTAAATTTGAAAGCTGTGAGGCAAATGAAATATATATACACACAGCCAAACTTATCCATGATAAAACAGAAATAATCAGAAAATTTGGTTTCAGAAACTACTCCATGGATGAATAGAACAGCACTGGCTAAATTAAATTTTACAATATCCTTTACCCAAATCCTAGCAAGAGATAAAGATCAAGTGAATAAAAAGGAAACCTAGGGATACCGAGAAAACAAAATAATATTCTATTCACTTAAGTATTCTTCCTACATTCAAACATGTAATACAATCCTTAAAGTCTAAGAAATTATACCTCTGGTTCAGGGAGTTCCCACTTGGCTTAATCCTTTAACTGCACTAAGCTGCTAACCACACCTACCTTCTTCCATGGCTGGTGCAATAGGCTACTACCACCTCTTTTATGGCACAGTGAAGATTACACAAAAATAAGTATATACCTTGTTCAGTTCAATGATATGCCATGGACGGTGAATGAATAAAATATCAAAACATGAGTAATTTTAGCTTTTATACTTTTCAATCTTTGGTTGGTCAAGTAGAACTCAAACTAAGATAAAAAGGCCTCATACCACAAACCATGTGGTCCTGAGAAAAGTTTTGTTGGTTTCTTTATCTGTAAAATAAGAAAGTTGAAGTAACTATTAAGATGTAGTAGCTGGAGATAATAATCTAAAAGTTCTGAATTTATAAAAGTTGGGTTAAGTTATTTAATTGCTCTTTTAAGAGAATGGTAGCAAATCCCTTTTCTAATTTTTCCCACTTGAAAAACCATTTAATTTTTTTCCAAAACTGTATATAACAAGGGTCCAAGAGTAAACTTAAGTAAATTCAGAGCCCTCCACCTCTCACATTATTGAGAATTTGTGCAGAGCCAGCTAGGAGACCACCACTGGAGAAGAAACCACCTTTTCTGCTTTCAAGGAACTTATAGGCTGGAAAATGAACACACACACACACACACACAGAGTAATACAAGGCACAAAGTGAAAACCAAGAGATGGGTATTCTACGGAACACTGCATCACTTCTAGTTGGGAAGATTGAATCTTTGACACCACTACTTGGACAAAATGGGAAGAAAGGGCGTTCTGACCAAAGGAAGCACAAACACAAGAACAGGCATATTTATGGAACAATTCCTTTACTGTGGCCTGAGACTGGGAATAATGAGAAATGAGACTTTTTGTAAAGGTTGGGACTTGGGCCATGGAATACCTTTTTAAAGGCCTGGGATATGAATTTAACTTGAAAAGGAAAATCCCTTCAGTGCTGTAATCCAAACTGCATGTTCAGAAGATGAATTTTAATTTGCTGTGACACATGAAGATTTAGTGAAAGACAAGTTAGGAGTTCTGATGAAAAACTAGGAGTAACCAGATTTGGGTAAACAAGAAAACACAGAGGCTATTTCCACCAGTGCTCTCTGTCCTTATCCACAGAAGACTCTAAATCGTGTTTTCTACAATATATAGAAAGCATGTGTACATTTATTTTTTTAATACAAATTTGGCTTGAAACTGACAAAATAGTTATCTTAGGAATAGTTAAAAATCATCAGAAAATGAGGGGCCAGGGATGTAGCTCAGTGGCACAGTGCCTGCCTGGCAAGTGCGAGGTCCTGAGATGGATCCCTGGTACCCACCCCAAGCCATAAGAAATACATACTATTTTAATCTTAGTCACGATTCCACGACACTCTTATTCACTGCTTAAAATAATAATCTATACAATCTTTGTGGAGAGTTTTGCCACCACACCAAAAGCCTAAATACTATAACCCATCAGTTTGGAAATAATCATGAATAAGTATATTCAATTTATTAATTTTAGCATTGTTTGTAGTTGCAAAACTTTAGGGGTATCTTGTTTAACTATTTGGGATTAATAATATATACTGAGAATTACTGCAGTTGTTAAAGTAACGTAAAATATTTTAAAAAGACTTTTCCCTATTTGTGGTGGAAAGGTTACAGAACTAAACATGCCAATACCCACCCCAAAACATACACCATTAAAAATATACCCCCCAAACCATTCTGTGTGATGTTTGTTCTTCTATATATCTTCTAAATTTTCTACAGCATGCATATATAGTACCACCCTATGAAACCAAAATTTACAAGAAATATCTAATGATATTTCTGCCTGTAGGTTCTTCTCCAACTTTTGCCAAGTTTTCTTTATCCAATTTATTCCGGTTTTTAGGTTCTTGTCCAAACCAATCTTCCAAATTTGCTATTATTTGTCACTCTAGCTTCTAAAGGCTCTTTACTTCCTTTATAATAAAATTCAAATTCAATGTCTTCTGCAATTTGGCCCATAGATTCTTTTCATAAGAACCAGAGAACCTCAAAACTGGAACCCTACAAATCATGGAAACAAGGAAACTAAAGACTGAAAAAATAAAAAGGGTGAGTTTCTTATCCTGGCCTAAATCAAAAGCATACCAGAACTGAGACTTAAAATCCTACATTACTGTCTCCCTATTTTGTCTAACTATAAGATGAATTATACCAGGATATATAGATTGCCACACTCTATAAAATCTGATGTGGTTAGGATCACAAGAATCTGTATTTTTAAGAAAAACGAGGTGATTCCTATTCAGAGAAGTTTGAGGGAACCTGACCTAGATCTTTCAAATGTTCTATATTCTTTGACCACATCAATCTTACTTTCAACTACTGTTCTATGTATCTTTCTCTCCAGAAACTTCTATTCACTGTCTTGATTATCTTTTTTAGGGTTTACATCATTCTATCACTCATCCACCCAAACAATCAAGCCTCCCTATCCTTTGACTATCTTGATCCAAGTTTCCCACATAACCTCAATAATCAAATACCATGTAAATTTCATAAGTATTCTTCTAAGAAACCATAGAAAATATGTATGAAAGAATACAAATTGTTAAATACTGGTCTTAACCTAAAGAGATCAAATGCCTTTTAAAATCTTGCCCTAAATACATTTTTAAAATTTACATAAACCCTATATTAGGTTCCTTCTACTGTCATATACTTTTAAATGAGGGGAAACTCATTCCATGGCAGCTTTGGCTTGTCAGTGATTTTCAATTTACAATTTACTACAGTGTTAAAATGAGCTAAGGAAATACTACAATATAATTTAACCACTCAATCAGACAAAAACAAATAAAGTTAGTTTACTGACCAAAAGAGCCAAAAACAAGTACTTGAAAAATACTGGGCTATTCCACTTATATACAAAGTGAGGCTCCCGAGAGATATCCACGAATAGTATAAAACTGATTGTATATTTGTTATCTAAAAATAATTAAACAAATCACTGGTGAAATACAGACTGCAATCAATCTAACTTCCTTCTGTCTTAAGCATCCCTAAATTAGCTAACAAAGAACTTAATTATTAAATGGTCTAAGAAATTCAGGGGAAATAAAGTGACTTTTCACCTATTTTTAAAAGTTGTACTTATCCCTAATATCACTTTTACTTATCAAAAACTATTGTGCCCACTCATCTTTCACTTTTAATGCTGATAGCTAGCTAGAAGGACAAAAACATAAAAATCCTCATTAAGTTTATATGTGAAAACAATCATAAAGATAAAACCTCAAAGGTATGTTTTCTATCTTTGTGTTAAATATAAAACCTTTCCAATGTCTCAATATGAACTCAATTTTAAACTCACCTTTTCCCCACTTTCCTTTAGTCAACAGTTTTAAAAAGGACATTGTGAAAGTTACTATAATTAGCTCAAAACAGTGCTTTTAGAAAATTATTCCAATGCTGCTAATAATTCTAGTTTAGAAAGAAATAACATTTTAAAGAATTATAAAACTTAAATGTAATCAGAAAAAAAACTTCCTTGTGTGGAATGTCTATTTAGGCTACTTAAAAATAGCTCTAATAATTTTTAAGACAATTTATTCTGTGTTCAAATATATAATCACCTCTTTATTAAAAATGGCATTTAAAACCATCTACATAATAAAATACTGCTAAATTATTCATTAATCAACATTTTGCCACTTACAGGCTTAAATTCTTATACAATGATCCAGTGAGATTTGAAAGGATCTGGGCTTTTTAGGGGGAGGAAAGGGAATCAAGATGACTGATTGGTTATTACAAGGACAAAGGTTAGTGGATTTAAATATAGACATGCATTTAAAACTATACGCTTGAACAATTTCAAGATACATAAAAATATAATTAAAATTCAGCTGTTAATTTTTAAAGGTTCAAGTCAGATTTCCAGAACAGAAAAGCTTATTGTAAATGCAGTTATCCTGCTACCTACAAACATTTGGATAGAAAGAACTACAACACCAAGTAAGCTTTTTTTAAAATAGTCACAGAAAATGTCATCATGGAATTCAAAGATAGTTATTATATATATTTATCACACCAAGGTGACCAACAAATGAAATCTGTCAGACCTACACTGTTTACAATATGCAAAATTAAAAAGAAATATTTCCACGGTAAGACTGAAAAGACTAAACCAAAGGCTAGTGAAACAGAACAGCATGACATTTTCTAGTAGACAACCAACTGTAAAAATAGATGAGAGAACTGTTTTAATTCCTTAGCCTTAAATCTTTCATAGGTTTCACTTTCAGTCCGAAATATATCTAAATTGTAAAGCTTACCCATAGAAATATATTACTGGTCACACATAAAAACTGAATAAAAGATTAAAAAGCAGATATACCCTTGTCCTTCCAATTTTTCTTCTGACCGTCCATCTCTTGTCAAAATCTGCCCTCCAGCTGTAATTATCAATTACGCATACCAACAGAAAAGCTGTAACTGCAAAAGTCTAGTCCCTGAGACATGAAATATCCATTCCCTCAACCAAAGTCTGCAGTCTCCTCTCTGCTGCACAACTGCAGCAGGGCTGAAGTCACCTGATGTCTTCTGGGTGTGGAGCAGTCTGACTGACGCAGTGCAATCTGTAACTAGGCTACTAATACTCAGGCATTAATGCCTTCCTTCTATCTGTTTATTGTTCTAGTCATTCGCTTGTTGCTCATAACAAATAGAGCTACATTTGCAGGGGAAGGGGCAGGCTATTACAAGAAAGGAAAATAGGGTGGTTCTTTCATCAGAGCTAAAGACTATATTTGAAATGGACATAAAAGCCATATGCATGGGGGTTTTTTCCTTTTTTTTAATAGATGCTTGGATTGTGGGTTTTCAGTTTCATTGAAACTAAAAATCAACAATAACCCACTAAGATAAAAATGGACTACTCCAAAGAAAGGTAAAAGCTTAAATTTCAAGCCTGAGAAATGCTGAGTCTCTTCTTACTCTCTTTAAGGCTTAAAACATTCAATATTTTGCACCCTTATAAAGGCAGGAACAGAGAATCAAAGTGAAATTGTTTATTGAACATATTACTTCACTAGACACATTTCAATTTCAGCAATCTAAACTTTTTCTTTTCCTCTTACAATTATAGAAATCCAAACATTTAGAAACATACACTTATCATCTGCTCTAATTCAATCTTTCAGATATTATTGTTACTTTATTATTCTTATAATTATTATTGTGCAGATATTATTAATGTTACCTTAGCTTGGGAAGAAATATTCATGTGCTATAATTACATCATTTGCCTTGAGAAAATGACATGAGCAAATCAAAAAAAATCTTTTTGGTACCTTGCACTTGCAAGGCAGGCATTGGCACCACTGAGCTAAATCCCTGGCCCTCAAAATTTTGATAAACCTAAAAATAACTATATTTACAGTATTTCCAAAATTTTGTTCAAATTTATAAAATTGCAAATCAATGCAGAATATCTTTATTAATGTTCCACAACTAGTTTACCTGATGCTAGCAGTAAATAAGGACAAATCAGAATATTTTAAATGCATGGTATAACAAAATATTAGAAGATATGTAGCCTATGTAGAAAAGCATGTATTTTGAGTCTATAGCTACACTGAAGTAGGGATTTTTCTGAACTCCTATAAAACTATGGGCTACAAACTTTGCAAATTCCTTAATATCAGAAGTGGCCTAAATACCAATGACTCATTTCTTTTCCTATCTGTTCTCCAACTCCAATTTTAAACAAAGGAAAGTCATTTTTAAGAATCATCTGGTATTCTCAGTTCAAAGAGTTAATGTTTAACTTTAAGCTTTATTCACCAGATAGATCCATGCATATTTGAGAAACCTGTCACCAAGTCACATCCTGGCTGAATTATGTGGCCTTTTCATACAATACTTTAGAACTCCAAACTATTTAGTAAGTATAATACACTTCCAAAACAGTACTTTCTAATGAGTCCCTTAACACTGAAGACCTGGGGCTGGGGTATAGCTTAGTTTGGAGAGCTTGCCTAGCATGCTCAAGGCCCTGGATTTGATCCCAGCACTGCAAAAACACAAAACAGCAGCAACAAAAAACCTTAAAGGCCAATAAATACCACACAAATGAAGTACTAAAAACACCACTCAAACACAATTTTCAAGTTAGAGATTACTACACTATTAGGAGAAAAATTTCTACAGAAAAGGCATTTAATATTAATACTATTTGGCTGGGGATTTAGCTCAGTGGTTACATCGCCTGCTGCGCAATCACAAGGACCAGAGGTTCGATCCCCTGGTACCAAAAAAACAAAACAAAACAAAAAAAAGAAATATTAATACTATTCATATCTTTTGTGTATTTGATTTCATTTATTTTTGCCAAGCATGGTGGCACATCCCTATAATTCCAGCACTCTGAGAGGCTGAGATAAGAGGATCACAAATTCAAGCCCAATCTGGGCATTTTAACAAGACTCTTGGCTCAAAATTTTAAAAATGAAGGAGATGTAGCTCAGTGTAAAGGTCCTGGGTTCAAGCCTGACACACATACTGAGAATACCAAAAGTGTGCAATAATAATCACTCATCTAAACATTAAAAATAATAGTGTCCTAGACAGATTAAAAATTCAAAATAAGAACCCTTAAACTCAGTAAACATTTCAACCCTGCATAGTGATTTCTGGTTAATTTTTACAGTCTTTGCAATGTAGGCTACTAAATATGCAGGAAAAATTAGCTCATGGAAATCAACTGATATTTTTTTGTCCATTTCATTCTCAGGGAGTTTTAGAACTAGAGTTGTTTTCAATTTGGTTTCCTAAGCAACTGAAGTAATTAAATTTAAAGTTGACAGGACAGGGGCAGGGGATTTAGCTCAGTGGTTCCAGCACCTGCCTCTTAAGCGCAAGGTCCCGAGTTCAATCCCCGTTACCAAAAAAAAAAATAATAAAGTTGATGGGACAAATTTCTATCTGCATAGTTTATGGATATTTTCATTAAACCTCCATTGTAACAGGTTAAAAAAGGGGAGGCATAAATCTGTTTAAAATTTATCATTATTTTCTTCAACTATCTATTATTTTAAAAAATGAAATCTTGGGCTGGGGATTTAGCTCAGTGGTTCCGCCACCTGCCTCTCAAGCACAAGGTCCTGAGCTCAATCCCCAATACCAAGAAAAAAAACAAAAAAAACTTTTTCCAGCGATATTTTCAAATAACGCACCCACATCCCAACTTGCAAAATGACACCTTGATTATTTGAGACAGGACCTTATTTTCCTTTAGAAGTAAAGGCTCCCAAAGGAGAAGTTACAGAAGACTTCTTTACTTTTTATGCAAGTAAATAAAAATATTGTCTAAGTCCTGCTGCATATTGGGAGAGGGGATGATGAGGACAGGGTGAAAGTATTACTCTTTTCCTCATCAGAAAATAAATCTGACACAGAATTTTTGAAATAGAAGTTCGAAAGTTCCTATTTAACAGCTTCCCACTGCTCAATATTCATTATCCCCAGTAGCCTTTCCTGAGCACTACAAAAACCAAAGATAAAGATCTCTCCACAAGTATCCCTAACTCCTTCACAAAGGAATACGTATGAGTAAATCATCTGCTACTACAGAATAAAAAATTTCTAAATTCTAAATTCTCAGTGTGTGTGTGTGTTAGTTTGTACCCAACTGGCAGGATTTCAGAGTAGAACAGGCAGCAGTAAATAAGCCATATGCCTGCCCTGTTTGGCTCTTTCCTAAGATATTCCTCCTTTTCCATTTCTTTCCTCCTCCTACTGCCAAACTCCAGAAAAACTCAAATTTTTGTTTTGCTTTATTTTCTTTACCATATTTAAATACATGGAAAAAAAGGTAGGAAAGAAGTAGTCATTTGTATTTAAAGTGCTACTGCTCTCTAAGTCAGATACTACTCATGTACTGTTGTTCTTTATACCCAAAACTTTCTACTTCTAGCCACAGAAAACAAACTTTGTTAATACAAAACAATTACAGCTTCATAGTTTTAAACTTATTACAAACTTCATTCTGAACTACACAAAGATAGAAAATTAAACATTCTTCATTACTGACAGGTATTAAAAGCAATTTAAAAACCCTACCATATGTTATAATATAATGCCCTCTATGGACTAAATTACAGCACTTCAACAATACTGAAATGAATCTACAGAAATGGAGAAAGATTTCAATCTACAAAATGAATGACATAACTTAAAATGGCAGAAAAGTATTTTTGAAGTCCATAAACAATTTCACATTAGCTAAAATCAGTACTAAAATTTCTCAAAGTTTAAAGTAATACTACTATTTGATGAGAACTGAATAAATGCTGATGTTAATCTAAAATAGTTATTCCTAAAGATTCAAAGCATTTCTAAATTCAAATTTCAAAAATTAAGTCATTAGACTCTGAAAAGACGTTCTAAAACTTTTAAGTTTTCATTAAAATACAAAGATTTGAGAAAATCTTGAGGTCATTTCAAAATGTTGATAATACCCTGATTCAAACATTTGATTCAATATAAGAGGTTAAAATTCAAAACTGTTTACAAAAATCATTTTTAAAGTCATTTATAAGTGTAAAGCATATATCTGTAGCTCACTAAATGACTCTGCCCAACTGAAAAAACTAAATTCCATATGGTTAGTTATGAAGTATTCCAGAGAACTGGTTTTCTATTAACAACACTAGATGGCACCAACACTCAGTCTACTGTTCACTCCAGGATGGATTACAAGTAGACTATTCTCAATTTTCTGGCCCTTCCATAGGATTGTTGTTGCCTGGCACCAGAGAATTAGATCAGAGTATGATGGTTAACAAGAAAACAACTCCACCAACAAATTCACAAGTGAGACAAAATGATCTCTGACCAGAATTCAAAATCAATGTTAAATGGACCACAATTAAATGTATAAAGTATAAACAATAAAGACATAGATTTGTAACAAGTGAAAATGTCCCCCCAAATGTAATGGAAAACAAAAATACTTTAGAAAATTGAGGGAAAACTGTAAAACGACAAGATTTTGCATAATATATATATAAACACGCATAAAAACGAAAGAAATAAACAACTAAATTTTAAAGTAGGCAAAAAGTACAAAGAACCAATTTACCAAAACCAAAATATTTTAGCCAATAAATATACGCAATATGTTCACATCACCAATAATCAAAGATCAAAAGAGCAAGATACCACTGTTTCATCTATCAAACTGGTAAGTGTTTCTTTTTTTGGTACCTGGGATCGAACTCAGGACCTTGTGCTTGCAAAGCAGGCAGTGTCACTGAGTTAAATCCTCAGCCCATTTTTTTTAAGGAGCTGCAACACCCCCCCTACCCCGCCCCAATCAAACTCAGGACCTTTTCCTTGCTTGTCAGACAGGTATGGTGCTGCTGGGCTACATCCTCGTCCCTCAAACTGGTAATGGTTTTATAAAAATACCAAGTATAAATTTCTGGAAACATACCTAAGAAGTAAAAAAAAAAAAAAAGGATGGGTATGGTGGCACATGCCTGTAATCCCAACACTCTGGGAGGCTGAGGAAGGAGGATGTCTAGAAATTCAAGCCCCACCTGGGCAACTTAGTGATTTTGGAGAATGTTATCTAAAAATAAAGAATAAAAAAGGGCTGAGGACATAGCTCAGTATAAAGGCCCTGAAAGGGAAAGAGGGAGAAAGTTAAGTTTCTGAATTTCATGTAATGTGGAAATGTCAACTAAACAAAAACAGCATCAATTGGTGATGGTAAGAAAAACAGGTATTTTTTGTTTCAGGGTGAAATTGGTACAATTTTTCTAATGGCCAACTTGTCAAAACTCTTAAACATGCTCATATTCATTAACCTACAATTTTATACCTAGTAATTATGAAAAAGAATTGATATGTAAAATATTTGTAAATATACAAATTAGCAATAGCATTATTTACAAATAAGTTAAAAACAATCTAAAGCTGACAACAGCAAGCTGACTGATTAAATTATATTCATACTAAAGAACTCAAAGCATTATCAAGTATGCAGAATGTTTAGACATGAAAATGTTTACATTATATAAAATATTGCTAAAAACCTTTAAGCATGTAAACAATATTTAGAACATGATCCCCACTTAGTAAATACTTACACTAATTAAGTACACATATATTGAAAGCAAACTAGAATATATTCTAAAATATTCATAACATCTGGGCAGTATTTCCCATCTCACTGCTTTTCTCTATTTTTACAATTTGTACAATGAGCACAATTCCAGATTATTTCATGAGCAGCTGCCTTGACTTCACTCTCAGGGACAATAGGTCCTTGAGAGAAATTTCTACTACTAAAATTACTGAAACATTTTCCCAAGGTGAAGAAAAGGCCTGGATTAGAATTCAAGTCTGTAAAATGCTCAAAATGGAATTCTTTTTAACCATATTTAGCTAGTGGTATCTATCTTTAATGGTACATATATAGTCTCAATCTGTACTGGGTCCACATTAAGCTCTAAATCAATCCTAATTTAACAATGTCACTTTTTAAAAGTGATTTTTTTTTATTAACAATAGTCAGGTGCTAACTTAGCTGCGCTGTACATTTACTAGTAGCTCCAGTTAAAGGCTTCTGTGGTGATGAGGACTGAACACAAGACCTTGCTTATGCTAGACAAGTGCTCTACCACTGGGTGTTATATTACCTATACTGAAAGTGAGGGGAGAAGAGAAAAAAAGACTACCCCAAATAACTTGGGAACAAAGTCTTTGCATATGCATGCATATATATATATATATATATATATATATATATATATATATTTATATTCAATCATGAGACGGGTTATGAAAGGGGGATTTTCAAACAAATCCTGGAACCCTTTTATGAAGTTTGTAAAGTCTGTTATAGTAATATGAGGAAAACATTCTAAAACTATTTTAGGCAAATTGCAAGATTGAACAAATGAGTAAATGGACTGGTGGTATTAGTAATCAGGGCTCTTACTATACAAAGAATAGACAAATATGAAATGTACAAAGAAAGAACTCTATGGGAATGGATTAGAATTGGAGATATCCGTGTGAGCTCATCATTTCTATAATGTGTATGATTTGTATGTGTGTATATATACTTGTGCACACACATACATTTCCTAAGTCTTTCCACTTGAAGAGCTAAAATGGAAAAACTTCCACAAGTAGCAACAATACTTGGTATTTATTATTTCACTACTGTAAAAATAATCTTATTCCACACTAGAAGAAATCAGGAATTCCTGAAAAATGTCTGAGTCCAGGGCTGAGGCAGAGGAGAATTATTTATAAGACAAGCCTACATTTTGTTATGGCAGAAAATAAGAAGCGATCCCATTTTAACCCCTCCTCCCCAAAAACTGTTGCCATGTCCTTTAAGTCAAACTGAATTATTTAAATCTAAATTATTTAATTACCACCAAAGTAAGTACAGCAATTGTGAACCACTGAAGATAAACGAGAAATTCACAACTTCACTCTTGTTCACAGAGAATGCCAAAGGTCAACTAAATAACACTGAAGGAGGGCTAGAGTTGAAAAATCCATCATTTTGTAACCATTGTGGTAAAGACTGGATCAAACAAGAATCATCAATGAACACTAAATCTAGGAAGATGGATTTTGATGGGGAGCAAGATACTTGCATGGTCTTGAAGTGTAACCCAAAGAATGCTTATTAATTTTAAAGGAGGAAGAAAAGCAATACTGTAGTTATACAATGAAGCAATCAGGGACTACCTCTACAAGATGGTAAAAATTAACTTCACCTATGAGTGAATGATACTAAGTACCTCCAGGTGTACTACAATAAGAAGAAAACCTCCAGATGTACTATAATGAGAAAAAAACTACCTGATCTATATAGTATTGGGGGGGGGGGGGTACTGGGGATCAAACTCTGGACCTTACGCTGTCAAGGCAGGCAGCAGAACCACTGAGCTAAATCCCCAGCCCTTACATAGTATTTTTGACCATGAATCCATAGCCTCAATCTAACCACTAAAAAACACTGGACAAATCCAAAATGAATAATGTTCTATTAAAGCAGGAGGGATGTTCTTTAAAAATTTAAATGTCTTAAGGGATAAAGAATGGGAACATTCCAGATTAAAGAAGCCAAAAGAAACATGACAAATAAACACAATGCTTGGCCCTAGACTCAATCTTATACTAGAAGGGGAAAATATGGTATAAATGACATTACTAGGTGAACTAACAAAACTGGAACATGATGTGAGAGTTAAGCTGGCTTGTCAACTTGACTAGCTTGAGAGTGCCTATGTGATCAGTAAAGCACACTTCTGGGTATATCTGGGTGAGTCATACAGAACTGACCAAAAAATACAATGAGTGTTTAAAATAAAAAGCTTGCACAGAGGCCAAACTCTTAAGTGAAATAAATAGGACACACGTGTAAATAACAAATAGTTTCTCTGGTGTGAAAAACAAAGTGTAAATAAGGATCAAAATGTATAACTGATATTGTGAAATAGGAAGAAGAGGTATAAAGGAGTAGGGGAAGTGGGAGGGGTAGGAGAAAGAAAACAAGGAAAGTTTTAGAAAAGGGAAAAAAAAGGAAACAGTCTTCATAAATAGGGAAGGGTGGAAGGGTGAAAGGAGGGCAGGGGAATGGGGGAAAAATAAAATAAAATAAAAAGCTTATTACAGTAAAAGACACATTACCAAGAATTATGGGATGACTGTGTTTGAAGGGGGACAATTTTTTTAAATTTAATTTTATTGGTACATTCTAGGTATACAATATAATGACATTCACCATTGGAAATTTGCACCTTTACATAATCTCTCTTGGTTATTTTTTCCCCAAGGAGGTTATTTTGAGGAGAATTAATGGCAATGTGTCCTTTATTGCAATGCATTTTAAAAATTAAACATTCATATTTTTGATCACATGTGATGAAATATTCATGGAAATTCTGTAAAATAAAATATTACAGTGTGTCCTCATCTGGCTTTTCCCCAAATTCAAATAACCATAAAAGGTAAGTATTTTTTAATCAATTCAGGATATCAAGGCAGCCGCAACAGTACAACTAAACATACAAAAGAAAACTTCCAGAGCTGCTTCAGAAAATGGCAAGAATGAGTGTGTCTAAAGCAAGGGGGACTATCTTGAGAACAATTAATGGCAATGTGTCTTTTACTGTAATTAATGTTTTTAAATTTAAGCATTCACTTTATTTTTTAACTGGTCTCTTACCCCTTCCTCTCTGGCAATGTTACCCTGCCCTGCTTCTTGGCTTCTATTGGTTTGAGCAGCTTTCCTCCTACAAGCCCTTCTGCCATGCAGTTTCTGCCTTGAAGCCAGTCAACCATAGACTGAACCCTCTGAAAATGTGAGCCAAATCAACTTCTCCTCCTTAAAGTTGTGGGTATCAGGTATTTTGTCCCAGTGATGGGAAAGGTAACATACATAAGGATAGTAATTAGAAAAAAGCATTGTATCAATGTAAATTTATGAAGTTAACAGCTGTACTGTTAGGAAATCTGAACTACTTAGGGGCAAAATGCCAAAAGCATAATTTATTTCAAATGGTTCAGAAAAAACAAAGATGTATCTATGTAACCATAGAAAAGAGAAATCAAAAATAGTGAAGCAAATGGGGTGAAATGTTATGGATGATTTCGGATGAAGGATCAAGTGACTGTCAGTGTTACAGCCAAGAGTAGGACTCATGTTGTCATATTGTTTTTATTAGGCCAACACTGAGTTTCTGTCCCATGACTTGTAGGATACACGCATTTTGTGCATCCAAATAATTTCCTATTCCCTACTGAGCTGCCATAAGTTAGTATCAAAAGGTTGAACTATGAAAAGATTATGCTTAAGGAGACTGAAATGCTAATTATCCTGTTCTGATCATTGCACACTGCACACATTTACTAAATTATCACATTGTCTCCTAAATACTTATAGTTACATGTAACTGAAAGATTTTTTTAAAATCAAAGAGAGGTTAAAAAAAAGACTGAGTGAAAAGTCATAAGTAACAATTCTCTCAGAGGAAAGGCATAAATATTTCTTAAAATGAGTGCCCAAGCATTGCTAATTCTTTCTTAAGCCATCCCTACACTAAGTCTTCAAGGGCGCTGTGCCTATTCTTCCCTTAATGCTGTCGTATTAGGCTCTAGATCCCTAGGTTTAGCAAAATCAATCTAAGCAGCAGCTGACTACTGAAATTCCTAAGAGCTTCTACCAGAGGACTGCTAGCTTTAAATTTTGAGAGGCAGTGCTGGGGCAGGGAGAGATTTCACAGGCATTTCAAAACTGTTCACATCTCTGCTTCTCCTTTGTCTTTACCTATACACTCTCATCACCATGCTGCATTGAGCTTCTAAGATACTTTCTTCCATTCTTCCCTCTCAGATCATTTTACTGTACTGTTTGAAACCTTTATTCTACTGTGAATCTGCTCTCCCAGTGGTCAACTTCTTTCCTGGGCATTTCTGCCATTATCTTACTTTCACTAAAACCTGGCTCTTCCTTGAGAATAGTGCTTTCCCTGTAGGACACCTAAATGGTCTACATAGAGGCTGCTTACTCTCCTATACTCTACATACCTGGGAGGAGGGAGCATGTCAATACCCTCTGCTCACCAATGCTCCTTCCAGACTATTATTTCAGAGCCCTTCGCATTCAGCTATGTCACTCTATTCTTTCTTATTGTTCATCTTCTATTCTGTCAGTTACCATGACATTTACCAGACTCTTGTTCCTATTTCCTCCTAATCAACTTATCCATCTGAAATCCTGTCATCATCCTGGGAAACACCAATGTCATGTGAAATGCAATTCAACCTCCTTGGTCTCATAGTTTACTTGACCTCACCTTTAGCAACCTTCACCCAACTTCACAGTAGGCCTTCGTTCATGGCCAAACCCTGGCTATTTATGAGTATAATCAAGCTGAACTGTATTACTCTAAAATTCTAAATTTAACATCCAACATGTCCACCTACCCACACACACTCACAATCCTATTTTGACCACAACATTCTGGTAGTCACATTTTATTCCAAATAACTTAACAAATTAAATTGTGTTCCAATTTGGACCCTGAGTTCATGGGTTTTCTACTTTCCACCTATGTGTCAAGTTCCTCTTCATTTCCTCAACTTATCACCTCATCACTTCCAATGTCTCTTCAGCTATTATCCTCAACTCTCTGGACTCACTGTCCTTCCACTAGGCCCACCATAACAGAACACAAACAATACAGCAATTTGCTTTGTCTGAACCTCCAGGCTGTCTAGCACAAAGAAAAGGAACCCTACCATACAGACCATCTTTTATCCTTGACTGAGCTCTTAATACATTGCTTTGCTTCTCTGGTTAGAAAATATTTCATATATCTATTCCAACTAAGCATGTTCCAGTTCATTTTCAGCAAATAACCTAACAAAGTCCTTCAAAGAATAAACACTAACCACTCAATAATTCCCTCAGCTACTAGCCACAAAACTCTAGTAGCACTAATGCCTAACCTGTCCATTTACTACAAAGCAGTTTCCTCCTTCTCTAAGGCTCCTCCACCTGAACTCTGGAGCACTTTTCATCCCCTTGGAACTCTCTACAGCACCTAGGATCAGACTTTCTCTCAAAATAAACCAAAACCCCACATCAACTCCATACTTACTCTCCCTCCTGCTTGCTAACTGGATTCTGTGTTCTCAAACTTAAGAGTTGTCAACATTTAGTGTCCATTTGCTCTAGTCCCATTTAGTCTTCAGCCTTAACTGCCCATTCATATTACTTGCTATTTTTATACTAACAGTTTTTTTTTTTTAAACAAACTCCAAGCTTTATCTTAATGGACCTCTCTAGTATTTAATGTTGACCACATAGTTCACCTTTAAACCTTTCTTTTCTCTTGCTTCTCCTTAGTTTCTATCTGTGGCTTTAATTTCTATTTTTAAGTCAGTAGCAAATACACATATACATACATACACAGCCAAGATCTCTCTCAAGAGCTTGATAATATATATATTATCCATAACTTGTTCAGTATCTCACAGATACCCCCATACTACTGTATTCAATACAATTTTCTTTTACCTTCTCCTTTTAAACACATTCTATTGGACTGGGGATTTAGCTCAGTAGTTCTACCGCCTGCCTCGCAAGTGCAAGGACCCAGGTTCAATCCCCAGTACTACAAAAAATAAATAAATAAACCCATTTTATTTTCTCATGTTTCCTGTCTGTTTCTCATACTGCCATTCATGCATGCACATGCCAGGAATTATCCCGGAATTATCTTTGACTTTTCCCTTTATCCTTCATGTTCATATCTTCAAATACCAAGTCTCCATGCTCACCTTTATTACCTGAATGATCAACATCTCCCTTAATACAGCAACCATTTCGAAAGTCTGATAAGAGCTAGTGCTACCTCCAATAAATAAGTACACTCATAAATAAAACATGATAGCTACAATTTTAATAGAAAAAAAGTCAAATTAGGATACTAAAGTGTGTGCAGGGGCTGGGGATTTAGCTCAGTGGTTCCACCGCCTGCTTTGCAAGAGCAAGGACCCAAGTTCAATCCCCGCACCAAAAAAAAAAAAAAAAAAAAGTGTGCAAATCACTTTATGCAAATCAAGTACACAGGAAATGTAAAGTCAAAAGAAAAAATGACGGGCTGGTGATTTAGCTCAATGGTGCTACACCTGCTTCTCACATACAAGGTTCGTAGTTCGATCCCCAGAACTGGGGGAAAAAAAAAGAAAAAATGAAAGTTAAAACTTCTCAAAAGAATTATACTTTAATTTATATTTTTCTAAATAAGGCCAAAAAGAGTATGCCTAACTTTATACCTCTCACTGGAAAAAATGTTCTATATTGAAATAGTAAAAGCATGCTTTGGAACTAAGATAAAAATAAACACATCTGAAAATATCTTAATATCTCTTATCTTCATGCTATCATAATACACTGAAAAGATACTGAAACTCATTCTAATAAAAATTTTTTTCTAGTTCCATGATACAAATATTAAAATTACTAGGGCCGGGGATTTAGTTCAGTGGTTCCAATGCCTGCCTCACAAGCGTAAGGTCCTGAGTTCGATCCCCAGTAGCACGGCCCCCCAAAAAATCACAGTATTAAAATTACTAACAACTATGAGGAAAAGTTAAGAGCAAAGGTGAGTGAGGAGACCAAGAAAAGTACAAAAAGCACTAAAACTTGTAACTGATATAGTGGTAAAGAATTCTAATCAATGTAATGTATTAGACACTACAAACACGTAATATATGACACAATGTAGTGGTAGCTCCATGGTTAGGTTAAAAAGTGACATGAAAGCATGAAATAGTGCATACATTGATTACCTGATGTTTTACTCAGCTCTGCTGAAAATATAGCAGATGGTGATCTGTCCTCTTTTTCTGTATCAGAAGGAAGTTTTTTCTCACCTTCTTTCATAAGAACTTTGGGTTTAATTGTGCTATCTATCTCTGTTTGAGTTGCCAAAGCAGAAACATCTGGAGGCCGTAAGGGCACCTTTGATATGTCAGATCTATCTTTGTAGAACTCATCTGAGACAAGGATTTTATCTTCATCTTTAGGATGCATGTTCTTGAAAGAAAGGTCATGGGGCATTACTGAGCATGGCAATGACCCAGCTCTATCCTGGACATTAGCATTTTCACTTTTGTGGAATACTTCTAGGTCAGTGTATTCACCGGCTAACTTAGAAGAATCAATTTTAGAGCTGACAAATGCGGGAAATTCATCTATAATCTCAATTGGAGATGAATCTGAAAATGTTTCATTTTCTCTTGCATTTGCTTCCTTAGAAATAAGTAAGTCATCATTTGAGTAAACTGCAGTATCAAGCTCCTCCATCTGCAAAGGAATTTTCTCCTTTGTGGTCAATGATGAAACTTCATCAGGTGATAGAGTATTTTTCATAGAATCTAAATTGGGTTGAAAAGATTCCAAATATGGCTTTCCCCCTTCAAGTGGTAAAGCACTGAGTTTTCCCACATTTTCTAGTTCTACTGATTTAGATGAAGTTTCCACAAGATTTTCTTTCATAAGCATCACAGCTTCCTCTTTTGTTTGTGGAACTTCAGGTATTGAGTCATCACTAAATAGGTCAACTGGTTCAGAATCAGGTGAGGAATCTTCAACTAGCTCAGAATGATCAGAGATTGGCTTTTCAACATTTGCTGTTTCTGAATAATTGGAGAAATCTGGACTTGGTTCAGTAGAGAGCTTTGTTTCTTTAATTAAATCACATGCAATAGATATATAAGGAGCTTCTGTTTCCTGAACAGCTGCTTTAATACTTTCAGGGTCTTTAATTTCTTCCATTATTCCTGATACTTTTTTTAGTGATATATTCATGGCCTCTTCATATGGTGGAGGATTTTCAGGTTCATGTTTTATGCTCTCATAATTAACTAGAGGAGCTTCTAACAGTGATGAACTGGGCTGTGCCACAGAAGCACCAGCACTAGGAACCAGAGAATTTAATGGTGCTTCCATAACAATGTCAGGCAAAACTGGTGAAGGAGTTGCTTCAGATTCTTCAAATGACGGGCAAAGCTGTGCTACTGGGTAGAGTGAATCCTGCACAGCTTCTGATGTTTGGACCAAGTCCATTTTTGTTTCATAAGCAATTTTTGTACCTGCAGCTTCATTAAATTCACTTTCACATGCTTCTTGTACTAAGTCTGGAGTTAACCCTTCAGGCATGTTTGCCACCACTTCATCAGTCACCTTTGATAAATTATCTGTTGTAACATAATTTGTCTCAGAATCTTGTGTTGCCACAAGGAAAGGGTTTGATGTTTTGGTGCTAGTCTTCTCTGTTACAATTTGGGCCTTTTTTTCTTCTATTTTTTTCTCGTCAGTCTTATTTTCTGAAGTATGATCTTCTAACAAAGGAAAGATGGCTGTTGCAATGCTCTCAGCTGCTGTTGGGTTAAAGGGAGCACATGTGATATATGGTCTTGAACTGTCTTTTACAGCTTCTGGTGTACTGGGAAAAGAAGCATCATCGTTACTGCTTTCACTATCTTTTTCATGATTTGTTTGCTCAAGGCTATCCGCAAAACCTTTCTTATCCACTTTACTTTCCAATTTGCTTTCTATATTACCTCTAGCAGCCAACACATCCCTGTCTCCCTTAAATGTATCTTTGAGTTCCCATACTTGCTCAAATGGTTTGAAGTCTGCATATTCCTCCCTTACAGGTGCTTCTACTGCAATTCCCATTTCATTATAACTGTCCTTTTCTGGTGATATACCTTTGTCCTCTTCTTTAACCAATTTAGTAAGGGCTATAGGTAGTTGTTGTTGATTATGAAGAATGGTGTTACTAACTAAATCCTCCCCTTCATCTTTATTCTTCACAACTATTTCTTCCCTAGGATTTTCTACTAATATGACAGATTCTGCTTTTGGAGAGCCACTGAATGATGATCCCATTTCTGAGTACTCTAATTCTGAACATTCTGTTAAATCTCTATCTATAAATGGATTTTTTGCCTTCTCTGAGAAATCTTTAGAAGCTTCATTTAAAGTTTCTTGAAGTGCTCCTTCCATGGGAGATACTGCTGGTAAGTTACCAAGGTATTCATGTTCTTTAAAAGAAGCAGTTGAGAGAGGAGACAGAGAAGGAAGAGAAGCAGCAGTTTCAAGCAGGACAGATGGGAAATCCTCTTGACCAGCCGAAACAGTGTTACCTGGCTGCTCCTTCAAGTCCATAATTTTTTCTGTGGCCATGGACAGAAAGGAAAGTTAGAGAACACCAGTGTTCTTAAAGAGTTAATGCAAGTTTTATGACAGATTCATAAAATACTGTTAGTAAAGACTTAATTCTTCACTAAAATGAAATGTTAATAGCATTTAATAAATACAAATAGATTTGCATATTTTCCTGAATAAATTGTCAATAAAAGATATGCATGGCTATCGCATAAGATTTTTTATTGCATAGCATTTTGACTGTAGTTAATAACGTATATTAAAAAATAGCCAAGAGAATATTAAATATTCTCATAACAAAGAAATAAAAATGTTTGCAGTGACAGATACACTAAACAGTCTGATTTGCTCAATTAATATATATGTACTGGGGCTGGGGATTTAGCTCAGTGGTTCCTGCGCCTGCCGTGCAAGCGCAAGGTCCCGAGTTTGATCCCCAGTATCAAAAGAAAAACAAAAATATATATGTACTGAAACATCACATTGAACACTATAAACATATACAATTGTCAATTAAAAAATAAATTCAAAAGCATGAGCATAGTTTCAGAGGCAATAATATGCTATGCAAAGACAAATCAAACTTGGAAAAATTTATTAACTGAAAAAAGGCTACTTTTAACTAGTTTGAGAGAAAGAAAAGATTTGAGAAGAGTTTGACAGTATAGAAAGGATAAGTAAATGACAGACTAGCATTTTTTTTTTTTTTTTACATAACAGCCTTTGGCTTTATGCAGGTAAACTATTTGAAGAAAGAATGGTCAATATGTAACTATAAACTAAGGGTTTAAGAATTCCTTACAGAGTTTCAATTACTAATCAACTTCTGCCCACTTTTCCCTTGAACACAACATACAAAATGCAAATTTCAACTTTTTCACTAGACAAATATTCTTGGAACCATGCTAATTTACAGTAGATCCAAACTACTCAGTAAGGAGTTAACACGACTAAAGAGTTAAAGTTAGAATACTCAGGGGATAAAAGGCTGGCAGAAAGAACTTGCCTGCAGAGGAGTGTATCACAGGCTCAGATGCAGCAGGAAGAGCAAAAAGGGTCTCATCTGAAAAACAAATAGAATACAAGCTCAGCAGAAATAAAGACAGGTTGGAAGGAGGCTAAGGATAAGAGGAGCAAGCAAGGGTTGTTTGTAATGAGTTAACAAAAAACTTTTATCTACAGAGAAAAGGCCAAGACAGAAAGGAAGTTAGAAACAGTATTGTTAATTCAGACAAATCATCACATATATTATAAAGTTGACTAAATGCTATCTATAGAGTCTATCATTTTTAAGAGGCAATATAACATTGTTAAACTTCATGAACTAAAGCAGCTTTAAGATAGTGTTTTCATTTAACATACTGTATCCAAAGTTCTAGTCACATTTTCAGTAATTGTCTTGTCACAGTCAAGCTAAAAATATAAAAGATGAATTTTAATAAAATTACTTTTATTCAATAATTTATTGGTATATGTTCAATTTAGAAGAACACTCTAAAATTATGCACTTTCCCTTACATGTCTAGGTTGTCTATTCTTTTATTCTATTTTTACTGGGGCTTGAACCCAGGGCCTTGAGGCAAGAACTCTTCCAATGAGCTACATCATCCCCATCTTTTATTTACTTTTTATTTATTTTTTTTTTTTTGAGGAAGAAGTCTCCCTACATTGCTCACGAAAGACTTGAACTTGTGATCCTTCTGCCTCAGCCTCCCAGGCATGCAGCAGCTATTCTGGCTCTCCAGAGCCATTCTTAATTTAAACATGTTAAGATGGAATGTATGTGCTCCCTGCCCCCATTCATATGTTGAAGCCCTCCCTAACTTCTATGTGATGGTCCTTGAAGATGGAGCTTTTGGGAGGTGACCAGGGTTAGATGAAGTCATAAAGTAAGGCCCTAGACCAGTAGGATTAGTGGCCTTACAGAGATACCAGAGGGTTTGTTGTTTCTTCTCTCCCTCCTCAAGCACATGAGGCCATGAGAGCACACTGGGAAATGGGTACCACCAATAAGTCAAAAGAAGAGACCCAGAGTAAAACCTACCATGCCAACACCTTGACCTAAGAAACCTATTATTTAAGCCAACTGGTCTGCTATTTTGTCATGGCAGCTGGAGCAGACACTATGCTACATACTGCTATATTAACTTTGTACCTATAGTTGGAAGATCCTGAGCTAAAGCTCTGCGTTTTATACTAGAAAAAAGCCTCTAGAAGAAGACAACTTGAATAGCTTGAAGGATGACAGGAAGGTATTTCTATAGCTGAGAGGACCCAATAAATTTGGACATTTCTATGTGGAAGACAAGCTAGAAGTTGACGAAAATAGATAAAAGAGATACAGCTATCATAAGTATGAACCTGTCTTCCAAGGGTATAATGCCCCCATCCCCTAACTTCACAATGAGAAATAAACTGTGGATAAATCTATACAGGACATGATGTCACACTTAAAGGATTCTCAGACAAGGTGGTGAGGGAAAATTGATGTGTATTTAAAAAGGTCTCCCATAACCTAAAACAACAGGTAGAACACTCATCCAAACCAATAAGACAGCTATAGGGCCTTAGAAGATTTTACAAAATGTATACACATGTGTACACATTTTTTTAAAAGATGATGTGCTATATGATCTTAGTTAAGTTACACAATTCTCATTTGTAAAATGAGAACCAATTCCTTTCAGTGAAAATGATGAATTAATTATAAGCTTGCATATACTGAAATTTGGAGATCAAAAAGTAAAACCAAATAATTTAGGCAGAACTGTAAATAAAAGCCTGTTCTTAACAAAACAGTACTGCTGTCATCTTGACAACATAGTTAAGATATTATTTCAGAGGACAGTCTACTTGGAAAATGGGCTAGGAACATATATTACTGTTAAAAACAGAAGGAAAACAAACATCTAGAATTGTGCCAAAAATTTAAAGAATTTCTCAAAATGCATCCTTAGTAGTATCTAATAGCAGAATCCCCCCCTACAGAAAAACTGTATTCCTGGCACTTGACAAAAGTAAAAACGTTTTCAAGTTGTTATTGCAAATATTCATTGAATTTCTAACAAAAAAATGTTAACTGCGTAAAGTGGTATTCAGTCCAAATTTAATCAAAATAAGTACTGCATTTCTAAGTTCTTAGCAAAAAATCTAGAACCAATCACTACCACACTTGGACGTTCAAGAACAGGACTGTCAGTCTCCTAATAAAGCAATCATGAATCATGGAACAAATTGCCCACATTCAAATCCCAGATTTATCACATTCAACAGGTAGCCCTGAAAAAGTTACTGTTTAGCCTTTCTGGACCTCATTTCCTCATTTGTAAAAAAAGGATAATTTTAGTATCTACCTCAAAAGTTGTGCAGGAAGCAAGAGAGCCAGGATTCAAACCAGCTTAACTCCCAAGTCCTTGTGCTTTATCTTGAGACAGATATATCTGTGCCAAGCACAGCTGTGTAAACTCTTCTCAGCAACCCACTGAAGTTCGATTTCCTGACAAGCTTATTGTCACTAAGCAAATACCTAATAATTATCCAAAATAATAGGCTGATTAATTGCTACTACTTCATCATTTTTCCCTTCCAGCACTGGGGATTGAACCTGGGGGCACTCTGCCAGCCACTAAGCTACATCCCTGGCCCTTTCTAAAATTTTGTTGAGATGGTTGCACTAGGCTATCCGGACTGGACTTGAACTTGTGATCCTCCTGCCTCAGCTTCCCACAGAACTGGAATTACAGGCATGTGCCACTGTGTCCAGCTTAAAATATCACTTCTAGAAACATTAATGGAGGCCAGGTACTGTGCTGGTCAGACACATTTGTTTCAGCTGCTCATCCAATTATCCAAACCACCCTTTTACACTTTGTCACAAATGAAAAAAGAAAGGCATAAAACTTATATGCTAAGTAACTGCCCCAGTCACAAAACTGAAAGTAATGGATCTGAAATCTGAATTCAGAGTTTGTAAGTCCATACTCTTTTAAGCACTCTGTAGTACTACTTCCTTTCCTGGACTTTATATTATTAAATTTAGAATTTTTAAATGACTAAAATTCAGAACATTAAAAAATTCTGATCAATCATACTGCCAAATTCAAAGGCTAAAATACCTATAATTTACTTCATAAAATTTGTTTTACAAAGAAATACTGATTTTTAGATTAGTCTTTGTTTTTCTGTGAATATAGTGACTTTCACAAGTGAATGAACAATTTTATAACCAGGGATACTATATTAAGTAAAAAGCATAACAATGAAATACCAAGATGTTACGTACATACATATATACATATATACAGACACATACGCACTCTACTAGGTTTATGAAAAGGGCAAACAGCTCCCCTTTTCTATATAATGCCAAATTCTCCTGAATGAAACAAGTACTTTAATCATCAACTTCATTTTTCCTACTTTTAACAGCCAAGTATAGAAATATATAACAAAGAATTAAACTCACACTAAAAAGTTATTTAAAATTTTTAGTTTTTAAAAAATTTTTAATATATTTTAAAAATACGTTTTTACTAAATTACAAGTAATGAGGAAGCCAGAACTTTTCTGTAAGTCTTTACATTCTATTGCTATCAAATATTCCTCAAAAGAAAATTATACATTCTCTTGTTCAAAAGCATTTAAAACCTCCTGGTTACCATTTTATATTTAAAATCCTTTCTCATATACACAAGGTCCTACACAGTATTACCCCCCAAATTAACTGTCTAAATTTATGCCAGTAATTCTCCTTATCATCTGTGCTGGCCAAACAAGTCTTCCTAACCACACCTATGCTTCTCCTTCCTTCATATTTCAACATTGACATTAAATCATAAACTTACTTAAAACATCATAGCTAGTTAATGACAAAGCTAAAAAATTTTAACTGTCACTACAGTCAGATATCTTATTTCCTTTCCTTATCACCTGCAATAAAATGAACACAATCAGTGAACTAATGACCACCATTAGAAAAACAACTTTCCAAATTACCTACCCCTACTGTTCAATAATTTCCTTAACTGAGAGCAAAACTATTAAGTTTAGATTGCTTTGGTCCAACATATGTTGAATGCTAATTACTTCCATCACGTAAGTATTGTTTCAAAACTAAAGTAAACTAAAGACATTTTACTTTTTAAGTATATTATTTTTTAAGTATGAGTGGAATGTAAGCTTATTACTGTAATTTACTACTAATCAATTAAAAATATGTATGATATCACAATCTCACCAATGTCCACAAACTCAAATACTATTTTCTTTGACATGGTCACTTCAAAAACATTTATCCTAGGGGCCAGGGATTTAGCTCAGTGGTGCTGTCGCCCACCTCGCAAGTGGAAGGTCCCGTGTTCGATCCCCGGTACCAAAAAAAAAAAAAATTTTATCCTAGCATGCTTGAGGCCCTAGGTTCAATCCATAGTACCACCACCGAAACAAAACAAAAAATGTAAAATACAGTGAAAACTACACAAAGAACAGCCTCTGGTTATGACAGTAACTATATCAGGCTAACTCTTACAACATAAAAAACTATAAAAATAGCCAAAAATATATCAAGCCACTGTGTTTAGACACTGGATAAATAGTACAGGAATGTGAGTGAGTCCTGAGAAACAGAAAGCCTAAAGGCACTTTCTGGTTCGCAGCCCAAAGTGAAGAAGTCCAAGAGTATACTCTTGCTGAGCTAAGGAGGCCTGCAAGGTTGTCTGGAATTCGCTAGGCAGGATAACACACAAAACAAAGCTTCACAGAAATGGAGCTCCAGAGATTTATGTAGGGTTCCCTACAGTACACTGTTTTGCTGCACATGCACGGCATATGAACAGAATATTCAGCAAGGTATAGCTGAGAAACCTGCAATAGATTTTTGAACTAAATGAATAGTTCAGAGGACAACACTAGAAGACTTGAACTAAAAATTTTGACCAGCCAGAACAGAGAGATCTCTCACTGAAAACCCTAAACACACAACTTTAAGCTCCAGAATAAGCACACTTACTTGTTTTCATTAATAAATATTGGCAGTAATTACATTTATCATGGGGAATTGGTACATGTACATAACACATCTCAATTTTTTTCATCTCCTACCCGTTTTCCCTCCTCTGCCCCCTTCCCATTTGCAACTCTATTTCTGTTCTTTTTTCTTCAGTTGTTTTTATTACCAGATCCTTTCCCTCCTTTCTCTCACCTCCTCCCCTCCCTTCATCTCGTTTCTCTTCTCATTTGAAAAAGATCACCCTACTTCCTATTATTTAACCTTTATTTTGCTATTTATATTGTGAGTTTCTCATATAAGAGAAACTATGGTATTTAAGCTTGAGTGTCTAATTTATTTCATTAAATATTATGGTCTCAAGGTGCACCCATTTTCCTATGAATGCCAGAATGGGTACTTTTTTTTTTTTGGTACCAGGGATCAAACTTGGGTCCTTGAGCTTGCGAGGCAGGCGGCGGAACCACTGAGCTAAATCCCCGGCCCCTAGAATTGGTACATTTTAAAAGCAAAACTATTAACCTACTTAAAACACTGAACAATGTACAAATAAAAACTTCATATTAATATTCAATTTTGTTTTTATCTACTAGTTTAAAATATTTTTTAAAAGCAAGAATATTCTCATTCAAACTTAACACAAGAGTTAAACTATGGCTCGTGATCCAAAGTTATATTCGAACATATTCAAGTATGTCTGTAGCTACTTTTGTACAAATTAGGACCTTGAGTAAAGACAGATATTGTATAGCCCATAAATCTGAAATATTTAGTACCTGGCCCTTTAAGAAAAAATCAGATGACTCTGCTCTAAAACCATTCTAACTTTAAAATCAAAACTTGAAAAAACCCAGAATGATTTGCCAGCAAATTAGCAAACTAATTGCATATCAGGTCAAAAATTAACACTACTATATCCATGACATGCAACAGCAAACTGAAATAATGTAAATGCTGCATTAGCAAAGATTGAAATGGAAATTAAAACAGCCCTTTAAAAATTACTAAATTTATACCAAAGACTGACACTATTAAGTGAACAGAAAGGGAATCTTGGTAGAAAACAACATGCTAGAAAAAAAATGGAACATGCTAGAAGCAAAAATTACATTCACTGAAAAATAAAATCATTAGTTGGGCAATCAGTAGATTGGATAATAGAAAACATTTATTGGTTAAAGAAAAATCAACAGAAACGTCTCAAACTCAAGTAGAGAAAGGGAAAAAAAGTCTTAGTGATCTGATAGTTAAAAATTTCCCCCACACAAAAACAATTGCTGCCTCCCTCAAAATGCAGCGGTAACTGAAGTAGAAAAATAATATTAAAGATAAAATGGCCTAAAATTTGACGAAAGTTGGCATTTGAAACATAATTCCGATGCAAAAAGCTCAATAAATCCCAGAAACACAATGAAAATCACAAAAGGGCACATTGTTGAAAATCAAAACTACAGTAACTTTAAAAACAGGAAAAAGTCAGGGAAAAAGCAGGAATGATCTAAGACCAGTCAATGGAAACAATGTAACCCAAAAAGTAATTAAATTTTTGAAGTGGAAAAAAATCTGGCAATCTAGAATCAGAGAAACAAGTATTAGAAATAAAAGGGGGACTATTACTACGGCTCTAAATACATAAGAGATTATGTACAAGTTGACGGCAATAAATTAGACAACTTAGATGAGTGAACAAATTCCTTAATTTCCACTTACCAAGATGAAATGGACAAATTCCTTGAAAGACACAAATTACTAAAGCAGACACAAGCAAAATAGAAAGTCTGAATAGCCTTATGTGATTAAAAGTACAACTGTAATTGAAAACCTCAACAAAGAGAACTACGTATCTAGAAGGCTTCACTAGTGAATTCCATAAAACACCAAGGAGTAGTACCAATCTTACACATATTTAAAAGACCAAACACTTCCTGAATTCTGTAGACATATACACATAAATACCAAAACTAGTCAAAGCCATTATAAGAAAATAAGTTTATATAACATTACCACTCACAACCACACATTCAAAAATCTTTTAATAGGGTGTGGGCAGATGACATGCTACGTTCAAGACCCTAGGTTCAATTTTTACCACCAAGGTGATGTGAGGGACTAACAAAATACTAGCAAACTGAACTCAGCAATTCATAAAAAGCATAAATATTACCAAATGATATATATCCCAGGAATACATAGTTCAATATTCAAAATCAAATAATGAAATTCAACAGCCTAAAAAAGAAAAAACATATGATCATCTCAGTAGATGCCCAAAAGGCCTTGTGACAAAATTCAACATGTATTATAAAAATTCTCAGCAAACTGTGAGAAGGAAACTTTCTCAACCTAAGGATCAGAACATCTAGGGAAAATGTCCAGCTAATATCATACTTAATGATTAAAGACTAAATGTATTCACTCAAGAGCCTGAATAAAACAAGGAATCTACTAGCCTTCTTACCACATCTATAGACAGGTAAATTAATTAGATATCTTGTTGGCAGGTAGACAGGGCCTCCCTCAAGGCGCCAGCCCTCCAGGAGCCAACACAGCAAGGAACCAACATGGAGAATAACTGAGGCACATTCGCTGGTTAGCATTATAAAAAGGAAAAGAAGTACTACTTCTCCTAGAGATAGATAGCAGTGATTGATATTCTAAATGGGAAATTTCTTGTATCTGCTTGTCTTCCCATTTGATTCCCATTTAATCAATATTACCTGGGTGACTGTACTTGTAATCTTATTGGTGGGTCATGGTTTTGTCCCACCTCATGCCCGCCTTGTAAATTTCCATTGGGTCTTAATAGTTTTGTCCCACTTTGTACCTGCCTCACCACATGGCTTTGCTGTATAAAACATCTTTGAAAAGTGGGGTGGGCGGGCAACCCACTTTCTGGTCCCCCTTCTGTGTCTCTTAGCTTTCTTTCTCTCAATAAATTTTTCCTACTCTTAAACTCTGTTGTTCCTAGAATTCATTCTTCAATTTTAGAGAACACGAACTCACGTTTCGGATATCTAGTAGGTTTTGGAGTTCCCCCTATATCAACCTGAAAGGAAAATAAAACTATCTTAACTTGCAGATAACAAGACTGTGCAGTTAAAAAAAATCCTAATAGTTATATAATTTGATAAAGCCAATAGTGAACTTAGCAAGCATGCAAGAGACATACAAAAGCAACATAAAACTCAAACTGCATTTCCATATAACAGTGACTAACAGAGAATGAAAACATAGTATCACTTAGAAACAAAAAAAAATAAAATACTTAAGCATTAATTTAACAAGAGATGTGCAAAATTTCCAGCCTGAAAACTACAAAGCACTGCAGAGGGAATTAAAAGATCTAAACAGTAGAGAGCCTTATCAATATTCATGGACTGAAGGATTTAATGTAGAATGTCAAGAAACGGTTCTCTGAGCTTCGTTTTTTTTACACATTGTGTGAGTAAGACTCTGGGCACTAAGTGGCATTGTTTCTATCTTTTCAAAGATGTTGGTACAGTGAAACACGCCTTGGAAAGCAGCAATGGCATTTTTCTTGTGAGCAATGAGCAGGCATACTTCTTACACAGTATAAAGATTCAGTTCCACTTATCTCAAAAATCCTCTCCTGTAATAAAACAAAGTGATGCATACCTATAATTTCAGCACTCTGGGAGGCTAAGGCTGGAGAACCACAAGTTCAAGCCCAATCTGGGCAACTTAGCGAAACCCTGTCTCAAAATTAAAACAAAAAAAAACCCCAAAATCCTGGGGAATATAGCCCAGGGTGAAGACCCAGGATTTGAGCCCCACTATTGACCAAAAAATAATAATAAAGAACCACTGCACTATGTCAAAAGAATTTCAGGAATTCTACTCTTAGGTATTTACTCAAGAGAAATAAAAGCATATGTAAAAAGATCTATATAAGAATGTTCATTGCATTCTTTTGCTAATAGCCAGAAGCTAAAAGTAATCCAATGTCTAACAAAAAGTGAGTGAATAATTAAACTGTGGTACATTCACATCATGGAATACAACTCAGGAGTAAAAGGATCAAATTATACTTATATTGCAATGTCACTGACAAACCTTAATAAAAGTATCCCATTTGAATCCAAGTAGCCAGACACAAAACCATTACTATTTCACATGATGCTCTACAAAAAAAAAAAAAACAACTAATCTATGGTAAATAGAAGCAGAGGTTGTTCAGGATAACATTGGGGTAGGGTAGGGTGACCAGTACATGAAATAAATTGGAGAATTGACTGCTAAGAACCCAAGAGAGCTTGCTGGCATAATGAAAAGTACTATATATTGGCAAAGATGTGAGTTAAATGAGTATATGCATTTATTAAAACATAAAACTATTAACAATTAACTATTAACATTTTACTATATGTGAATTATTTCTTTAAAGCATTAAAATGATAAAATGGTGTATGAGCATTCTTCACAAATTGGAGGAACAGTGCTAATGAGGAAAAGCCCTCAGATAAAAGACATAAAACAAATCTACTGTAACAAAACATGTGGGATCTTACTTGAATTCTGATTTCTGTTAAAACACACAGTGGTGGCTCGATCTCCACCACTGCAGAAAAACGAAACAAACCATTTATGACATTCACTAAATAGAAAATGTGAGCACTGGCTGGACAGTTGATATTGTTATTGAAAAATCTTAGAAAAATAATTAAGGGCATGTGGTTATGTTTTAAAAAGGAGTTCTCACAAGTTTGCAAGATACATAATGAAGTATTTATGAGGTGAGAGACTGGCAGGATTGAACATTGGTTGATAGTTGGTAGGGCCATAATGGCTAAATAAAGTTTGGTAATATTATAAAACATATACTTGGTTTTCATCTCAGTTTCCTAAAATCTTGGACTCTCCCAAGAGATAAGTATCTTTTGCATGTCATTGAGATGGCTGAGAGTCCCAAAATAAACTTCAGGATGGGAGCTGGTCATGGAAAGACCTAAGGTATGATCAGAGGGTTGGAACTTCTGGTCCCACTGTGCACCCTACCTTCAGGGAGGGGGAAAGGACTGAAGTTTAAGATGATCACTGAGATGATCACTGAGGCCCAAAGATATAACCAAGTATGCCAACATAATGAAACTCCCATAACAAAAGGACTGGATTTGTAGAGCTACTACATAGCTAAACACTTGGCAGTTCCTGGAGGGTGGTGCTCTGGAAGAGGGTAAGGAAGCTCTTGCCCCTTTCCATATGCTATGGCTTACGCAATCTCTTTCAACTGGCTGTTTATATGTATCCTTTATAATATTCTTTTTTCTTTGGTACCAGGGATTGAACTCGGGACCTTGCACTTGCAAGGCAGGCAGCAGAACCACTGAGCTGAATCCCCAGCCCTATAATATTCTTTATAAAAAGATAGTAAACATAAATGTTTTCCTGAGTTTTCTAAGTTGCTCTAGCATATTAATTGAACTCAAGAAGGGTGGGGGTCATAGGAACCCCAATTTATAGGCTGGTCAGTGAAAACTTCCAGAGGACCACCAGACTTGTAGGACTGTGCCCCTCCACTTGAGGAATCTGATGCTATCACCAGAGAGAGTCAGAACAGAATTAAATTCATGCAGGTTTCATTTATTGTCTTCCTTTGTTGACATTTTCCATAATAAAAAGTAAAACAAAAAACTAATCATCCCACAAACCAAAATTCTACTGTACTGAAGCCATTAGTTTTACCTACAACTCTTACAGCAGACTATTAAAATATGTGTTTTATTCTTTCAATGCTAACTGTATCAATGGTCGTTGAAACATTTCATTAACAAAAATTTTACTGAAGGAGACAGATGGTAGACTGGCAGTTTAAAGTATCTAGGTCAGTGATGGGGAAACTTTTAGAGACTGAGTGCCCAAACTGCGACACAAAACCCACTTATTTATCACAGAGTGCCAACACCGCAATTAAACCTCAATACTAAGATTTTAGTTTAGAAAAAACAATTGTTATCTGATGTTTGGCTGCTGGGGTGACTTGGCTCCCATGCTGACAGAAAGGTTCATCACCACTGATCTAGGTCCTTCTTCAAAAGTAGTGAGTTACACCCCTTATCTTTAAAGCAGATCAGCGTGTAGAATAGTCTACAAAATCATACAATAAAATATTTTATCTTTTTCATTCTGATTTTCATACTTTATGCAAAACAAAAGTACCTAACAAAGTTTTCATCAGATTCTGTATAAAGATTAAAATATCAAATTTTGATAGAATTAACTTATTCTTCCCTGCATGGAACACTGAAATTCAATCTTCAACCAAAGTACTTACAATTCTCCTAAAACAGTTGTTTCTCTCTTTAACAAAATTTAAGCTAGTAGTAATAAAAAGAAATTGCTTTATTTTATGCCCATTTCATATTACTGTCTGTGTAATTAATACTTTTGATACCATTTCTGAAGTGTAAAATTGGGTATCTTATAAAATATCTTGTAGAGTTCAATAGTAAATAAAAAATATTGATGGGTTTGGACTGAAAAGTTCTAAAGACTACGAAATGCGTACATGATAGGTTTAAGCATCTTTAATAGCTTTCTCAGAAGAAAAAACAACAGAATTAAAAAAGTAAATTCCCCTTATTTTCTAAGGTCAAAAGCACTGAGGGCTGGGGATTTAGCTCAGTGGTTTCACCACCTGCTGCGCAAGCGCAAGGACCCAAGTTCAATCCCCAGTACCCCACCCCCCCAAAAAAGCGCTGGTAGCTTAAAAACATGCTTTAGGTTCAGCTCCATCTAGGGTCATATGAACAATGAAATAAATGAATTTAATGATAGTACCTGGCCCTCCAATCATTCAAGTTTACAAATCAACCCATAAAGTTGGGGGTGGGGGGTGTTTTGCAAACAGACCTGCAGGCAGTTTACGGGTATGTAATTATGTGATTGTTCTTAAAACCACAAGCTTTCTCTGGTTTTAAGAATAGAAAATCTTTACAATGTGGTGCTTGTGTGTTTTCCCTTAATCTGCTACATGTCCCTCTCAAGTAAAACCTCTACTCATCCTTTTTTGTTCCCACACTTAGCCCTATGACTAGTTAATAAAGAGAAAAAGGTGTGTTAACTCTTTAATCAAATTGAACATATACCAGACTACCAATATAACCAAACAACTTTCAAGTGTTGTTTAAACAAAACTTTATAAACTTATCAGTAGTAAGCCCATGAATGAGAGTAAGCCATTAAAAAAACTATTTTTGAAACTTAATAGGTCAAGTAAAAATTTCAGAGACTCCTCTTTACAAAATCCAGTATTTGGCAGCTCGAGCTCCTACTACAGGAATACAGAGGTTTTTTTTCCTTTCTCAACACAAAAATATTGTCTTTTGGAAATGAAAAAACAGACTTATCTTTCTTTTCCAGTCTTTAATCAATTGAAAAGGGAGGATCAAATAGCTGAATAAGTCATTAATTCAAGTACTTCATACCAAGCAGGCTAGGCTAATATTTGTATTTAAAAGCCTAAATTTCACTACAGTATACAATAAATTTTTGAATATATCTCTAATGTCATGTGTTTGTAGAAAAATACATAATATCACAGAATGTGGTTGCACACACCTGTAATCAGAAGTCTGAGACAGGAGAATCACTAATTGGAAGCCAGCATGATCAGCTTCTTGAGACCCTGTTTCAAAATTTAAAAATAAAAAAGGATAAAGGTGTAGCTCAGAGGATCAATCCTTGCCTAGCACGCATGAGGTCCTAGATTCAATCTTCTGTACCACCAACAAATTTATAATTTTATATATATATATAAATATCCCTACATACTCATATACATATTCACCTATCTCTCTCTAATCTATAATACCAGTACCATCACGCTCCTTCCAACTAGGGATGTCAATGACTTTGTCCAGTGTATCTGTATAATATATGCTATCTGCCCATTAGTTACTCAGTTGCCTTCTTGGTTATCAGATGAGGTGTGCAAAATTACAGTGTGTGAGTCCTACTAACTCTTAATGAACTACTTGTTTCTGGAATTTTTCCATTTAATATTTTTGACCACAAGCAACTGAAACCACGAACATGAACTCATGAATAAAGGGGGATGGTTGTATGGTATACTCATGGATTACCTGTAGTTGTTTTTGTATAAAGTGAAAAAAGAATAAAGATTACCCATACAATATTTCTAGGCAGATACCTAAGAAACTACTAAGACTGGATTTACAGAATACAACTTGGGGAATCTGCTTAACAAGCGGAAAAATATTTCTATCATTATTATATTGCCATTTGCAAATTTTTACCTTGTATATGTAAATAAATGACTTACTTATAAAAACTAGGGCTCTCTAGGGACAGAAAATAATACAGTAATTTTAGATTCACACAAAATATATACATCAAAACTATGGCTTAGGAATGTCCTCCAAGGGTTTATGCGATAAAAGTTTGGTGTTCAAGGTGGCAATGTTAAGAAAGAGTGGGACCTTTAAAAGAACAGTGGAAGGTGATTAGGTCAGTTGAAGGCACTGCCTTTAGAGGAATTAAGGCAGTTCTCATGGGATTCTGAGTTTGTTTTCATATAAAGATTGCTATAGAAGAGCAAAACTGGCCTCTCCCCATTCCTGGCTTCCTGTCTCACCTTATGATCACTCGTGCTTGCATATGTTCCTGACACTGTAATACCATCCACCATGAGAGCTTCATAACAGTCAAACATGCCAATGCCATTCCTTTGAACCTCCAGAACTGTATGACCTAAATAAAGCTTGCTTTATAAATTATCCATCCTCAGTATTTATTTTGTTGTAGTAACTGAAAACAGATGAAAACAATCAGCATTCATTTGTAACGTCCTATTTATCAAACAAGTAACTAATGCCTACCACATCTAAAGGCACTGTGCTCAGCAACAGAGATATAAGGTTATATAATCCTTTTCCTCAAAAGAGTGAATGTATGGTATGGTGGAGGACAGAAAAGAGTAAACATGTCATTACCATATACATGGTATGATATAGTATGTTAAGGTAAGACCAGATTGTTGTGGGAACAAATAAGGAAAGCAGTTTAATTAAAAATCGTCTTTCTTTTGTACGCAAAATCCAAAATATAAATAAACCAAAGAGCAAAATAGAAAGACAGATAATACGAAACAGGGAGACAGATGTTTTGCAAAAGGGGAAAGGACCAGGGGGGGCGGGGTGTGAAAAAAAGAATTAAGATGTGTTATGTACATGTACCAACTCTCCATAATGAATGTAACCATTATATACTGCAAACATGTACTACTGGTAATAAAAATATTTTTTTAAAATAATCATCACTTCAAGAAACATAAAAACCAGCAGCTTAAATGTGAAATGATCAACTCCTTTGGGGGTTAAAAAGGATGATGGTATTAGTCTAGTCAGAAGTTTCAGGGAAGAATCAAGAAATATCCTCCAGGGTCTAGGGATGTCAGTGGTAGGGAACATGCTTGGTTAGCATGTGGGAAGCCCTGGGGCTCTAGGTTCAGTCCCCAGCTTGAAAAAAGGAAATAGGAAAAAAAAGGAGAGAAAAGGTGAGAGAGGGAAGGGAGGAAAAAAGGAGGGAGAGAGGAGGGATGGAGGGAAGGAAGGAAAATCTCTATTCTGCTGGTACTTTTATCCTGGGCTAGCAAAGTACCTTTAAAATGTACCATTTAAATTGAAGGCCTTCAATAAACAGTTTCAAATGAATTGTTTTTAGGTATATTATAAAATTATATATTAAAAAGGCAATTAATACAATATGCCCCTCTTCAGAAATGTTTTATATAAATATTACATACTAATTTATTATATCATTTATAATGTTATACTGTATAATAAATTTGCAGTATGGTCAGCACTAAAATACCACTTTTTTTAAATACAATTCCATTCATTAAGGTTCCACCTGTGTTCATTACCATTTTAAGAAAAAGTTTGCAAATTACTATAAAAGACTACAAATTTTACAGAGCATTTCCTAGGAATCAATCTAAAACATAATTCATCTTATCCATAAAGGTGCATACCACTAATTTTTAATTTTTTTACTAATCAGAAAATGAGAAATGGATTAATAAATTATTCAGAATCTATACATTTATCACTTCTATTCCTTGCCATTGCTTTCAAGATAAAAATGAAAGGCAAGGGCATGGACAAGGCATGAGATCCTTTTCTTTAGAAAAATCTACTCCAAGGACTTAAATTATTGTTTACATGGACTTTACATTAAGAACTGGCATTTAAAGCTAGATGTGCTGGCTCATGCCTGTAATCTCAGCACTAGGGAGGTTGAGGCAGGAGGATTGCTGCAAGTTTGAGGCCAGCCTGGACTACAGAGTTCAAGGCCAACCTGAACTACATAATGAGATGTCCCCCCAAAACACAAAACAAACCTGGAACTTAAGATTTACACTATGTATCTACCACTCAAAATCTTTTAAAATTTCTAATACATGCTCCTATGTCAAATTAAATGATCATATAATAAACAGTCTTATAATCTTGAAGCACAAAACCATATACTATACTTACAAATAATATTCACTCTTACACAAATTCCTATGGTGATTAACAACTTTGGATAGTCTCCGACTTTCATTTAATAAACACTTATTCTTTTTCATTTGTTCAGTATTTACAGCCACACCCTCCAAGTCCTAATAGTTGCTTCTTTGTAACCTAACTACCAAAGGGATTTACAACCAATTAAATTCTGGCTGGGGATTAGCTCAGTGGCGCCACGCCTGCCATGCAAGTGCAAGGTCCCAAATTCAATCCCCGGTACAAAAACAAAAAATCTGCTTCTTACAGTCTTTTATATTCCTCCCCTCTATTTTATTTTCACTAAATAAACCAATAATAAATTAGTTCAGGCCCTACTCACCTCTTGGAAATACTGCAAAAGCTTTCTGAATAAGTTCATGGCTTTCCTTTCTGACCTACCCTGAACATGTCATTAATTTTCTAACACTGCTTTCATGATGCCTAGCCTCAGCTCAGTAATCTTCAGTGGATTCTCAATGCCTAGAGCAGTAAATTAGAATAATGAAAAACAATGAAGTAACTTTATATTTTAGAAATAACTACAATAAAAACATTTTTGTTTTATAACATAAATTGCCCAAAGCAAAGAACTTTGGATGTCAGAGCATGGATTAAATAGAATGATAAAATCCAAATTCAGCATCCAATATCCTGATCTGCCACACATTTTCAGTCTTAACACCTGTTCAGAACACATCCAGAGAGCAGCTCAAAGTCAACTCTACTGATAATGTTTACACTTACTTCAAATCATTTCTATTTAGTTTCCCTTGCATATTCTCATAGACCAGACAGTTAACAAAGCACTTTTTCAACTGAAAGGATTTTTTTTCCATGAAAAATGACCAAGTTAGAGGCATCAGTCTCACTTTAGCGAGACTGCATTGCAATGGAGATGTTTCACACGCAAAAGCAAACAGTGAAAGTGTAACTTACCAACAGAGGATGAAAATGCAAGTCAAATAAAAACTAATGTAAACGGCAACGTTCAATACACAAGTAACAGGATCTGTAAACCTTCTTCCTGTTGGTCTGTTTCTTTAATTATGCTCTGCACATTTCTCACCTCCTTTGTCTTTATTCACATCGGTCCTCAGTCCCTCCCAATCCTCAAAACCTGTAGTTTAACTCCAAAATTAGAAACATACTTTTAAAACCAAACATTTTTTTACCATGACTTATGACCCCATATGGTCTGAAGGTAGGCCAATTCTCCACTCTCATCTGCCACCACTCTCACAAGTTTTCCTCAGTAGTCTTACTGGGTAGAGTACTCACTTATCAAGCTCATTTCAGCCTTGGGGCTTTTGCCCTAGTTGTAGCTTGAAGACTGTGTCACCGAACCTAAAAAAAGCCCCACATGGCTCAATTCTCTATGCCATCATCTGTTTATTTACCTCACAACACCACTACTGTAATTTTTTTATGTGATTATTACCCCCCAATGGGGAACCCATGTGTCACTCACTGCTACACTGGCAAACCCTGGAACAGTGCATGGGTCTTAGAAGAAAATCAGTAATGGGTTCAATTAACAAGCAAACTTCTGTCAATTAAGAAATCTAGATGCTGAAATGGTTTAACTATCCATGACCATAATCACTGTTCTTGCATTTACTAAAAAAACTGAAATTTCCAAATAAGCATCATCAATGCAAAATTATACAGACCTGAACAGACAATATTCTCTCCTTTGTCTTCTAAATCTAGTATTTCAACAGTCATGATTTCAAAATAATGCTGTCCTCCTGAATCCCCAATGTTCCAAGAACAGAACTCTTTGTTCCCAGCAGGAATATAACGTGACAAGTTGGTACACTTTTGTCAGCAATTACAAATCCTGCTTATTCATTTTTTTACCTGATTTCCCTCAAATGTGTCTTTTCATACCAAAAAAGAAAGCCTGAATTACTCCACACATTCTAAGATCTTTAATGTAGTTATTATTGTTCTGAATAATGGGCTGGAGTACATCAATATAAAAATGTTATTCAGAAACATCACAATTGGCCTATCTTCCCTACTGTAGATGTGTGAATTGAAGAATAAAATCGTGTGATTTCAGACTGATACCCTTTTCTAAGAAATGAACCATCTGCAAAATTCTACAAGCCCATCAAGATTTCTCAGCAGTTAAATCACTTGATTCTACACCTTTAAATATAAAGAAATGTCCGACTGCTAGTGCGACACTAAGTCCCTAACCTTTGAGCTACTTAGCAATATGCATCTAAGAAGATATTTTTTCCCTTCCACAACAATTTCCCAAGATGAAAAGGGTAATAAAACTATGTTCCTAACAATAAAAATGTAATAATATACAATCAAGTACTTATGTGAATGAAAAGATTCGAAAGCCACTTTACAGGTCATAAAAATGTGGTCTCTCAATTTGAAAAATAGTATTTCTTTTTTTTTTTGGTACCGGGGATCGAACTCGGGACCTTGCGCTTGCAAGGCAGGCGGTGGAACCACTGAGCTAAATCCCCGGCCCCCTGAAAAATAGTATTTCTAATCAAAATTTGAAAACATCTGTCTCACAACATTTCATTAAGTCTCTCGGCAAGTCTACCACAAATTCAATTAGCTATTTTCTCACAAGGAATCCACAGGTTTTCTAAGAACGTCAACCATTTTGCCTTTTCTCCAAGATACAACTACGACGCATTAAGAGACCGAGCGAGTCCACAATAACAGTTGGCAATTCCTCTCACTGCAGCTGAGACCCTGGCAGAACTGTGCCCCTCGAAACACAATGCCCAGATCCTGTTTCCTGGCTGGGTTTAGATGGTGGAGAGCTGCCACAATGCACCCGAGCGAGCTGGGCGGGGACAGGACTTTGCCAGAAGTCTCTCCTTCCCAGTTCTCTTCCCAACACGCCACTGGAGGCGCTCTCCCTGCACTGCAGTTGGGTCAATGTGGACGTTCCACTCGCCCAGCTCCCCACAAGCGCAACGAGAAGAGGGGTGAAATATAAGGGCCCCTCCACGCCAGGCAGAGCGGAGAGCAGGCCCGGCACTGAATGCGAGCAAACAGTCCATCAGCTAAACTGCACCTTTTCCTTAGCAGCAAGACAAAAAAGCCCCTCCTAAAAAGATTAGGGTGCCACAGCCTTTCCATCCTCACCTCCAGGCCAAGCCAGCCCAATGAGCCTACAACCCTAGCTGCTCACTACACACCCAGCTCCTACTAGGGGTGGTGCCTAACTTCCAGTAAGCAAAGGAGTAGGGACCAGAGCAAAGAACCTGGCGCGCGCAGGGTGGTGTGCACGTCTTCCCCGAAACCGAGACAGACAATAAAGAACAAGCCCCGGCTTCCGCGGCCGCCCCACCCTTCTCTCCGCGCCTCCCGCCAGGGGGGGCGCCGTCGCCCCGACGTCCGCAGACAAAGCCCCCGGGGAGGAGAGGAGGCCCTGCACACAAAAGGGGGGCGCGGCACTCACCTACGGAGCCCGAGGAGACCCTGCGCTTGGGCGCGGCCGGGGTGGAGGGGGGCGCGGCGGGCGCCGCGGCGGGCGGGGTCCAGGAGGGCTCGGCCAGGGGGCTCACGCCGGCGGGGGGCGGCGGGGGCGGCCGTGCGGGAGGCTCGTCGTCCTCGGGAAGCCGGGAGGGCAAGACTGCGGCGGCCGCCGGCAGGGACGGCGCGGGCACGGCCGACGAGGCGGGGATCGGGTCCCACGCCGGCGGCCGTTCCGGGGCGGCTGGGGGAGCGTCCGGCAGGGGTCCCCGGGGCGCCGGGGGCACGAACTCATTCCCGAAGTCCAGCAGGGGCGCGAGGGGCGCGGGGGCCGCGGGGGCAGGCGGCACCGGAGCCGCAGACATCCCGGCGGCGGGCTTCCTCTCCAGCACCTCCAGCTCCTCCAGGTCTTCGTCTTCGTCTTCGTCCTCGTCCTCCTCTTCCTCCTCGTCCTCCTCGTCCTCCGGGTCCCTCACGAACTGGTACTTAAAGGCGGGCTGCGGCCGGGGCGCGCTGTCCGCGGACGAGGACACCAGAGGCGACTGGTCCAGGTCTTCCATGGCCGGCGGGTCAGGGATGATGCTGCAGCTGTCGCTGCCGCCGCCGCCAAGGCCGCTTCTTCTCAGAGCCAGGAGGTGGTGGGGGTTGGGGAGCACAGACAGGGGCCGGGCCGACCGAGCTGAGGGACCTGCGGTGGCGACGGCTCCCGGAACAATGAGACTGCTCCGCCTGCCTCCTCTCCCGTGATGCGCCACCCGCCCCGTCCCCAGTTACCGCCGCCGCCGCCGCCCAGATGAGTGAAGGAGAGGCCAGTAGACTCTCCGCCCAGTTTGGCGTGACTCACCCTCCCCGGCAAGGAGCGCAGGGACTGGCGCGGGAGGGAGAGAACCAATCGGCTGTGGGATAGAGAAAAAGGGCAGCTAGCCAGCCCAACAGCAAGGGAAAGAGATGAAGGTGGATGGGGCTTATTGCACTTCCTCTCTCTGACCGGCTGGTGTTGATTTGATGGGCGGAGTGTGGAGCTAAGAGCTCCACCCCCCCAACATTGGGTTGATGAGGGTGGGGTGGGGTCTTGGCCTTGCCTACAGCTGGAGGGCAATCTGTAGTTAGAACCCTGCGAGAGGGGGGCGGGCTGCTGTCCCTGAGGGTTTGGACGAGTTCCTAACGAGCCACCGGAAGGGCGTTAGCTTGGGGCGGGGGGGGGGGGGGGGACTGAGGATGGAAACTTTCCTCCCCAGAAAGGAAAAAGCCGGAATGGAGAAAGCTACTAGCAGGACTATGAAGTCGGACTTAAAGATTTTAAAATTTTTGAAGTAAAAGATTATACTTTTTCTAACTTAAATTCCTAAATTACATTACGACCACCACCCTAAAAGAAGGCCGGGGCGGGGGGGGCTACTTTTGACAGTTTTAGGCTCACACCAGTTCAAACTGCAGATTCTGGGATGAGGTAGGCAAAACAGCTGTGCTAGATAATCTGGGATTGTGGGGCTGACCTTCTGAAACTCAGCTCTTCCAAAGAGACGGTGGGCTTTGCCTGGTATAGGAGGCTTACATGGTAGGAGAATGAGTCATCCAAAAAGAGAAGCAAGGGAAGAGAGGAAAATAGAAACACAAAGATGCCTTGGATGGCAAACTTTGTTCCCGTTACGTTTCAGTCATCTCATGAGTCAACAATTTCATATGATTCGGGCTTTCTAAGATTCAGGAAGCCCAATACTCATTGGTCTGATAGGTGAAATAAGTATGTTCCCCAGTCTGCTTTTCCAGAGCTGGAGAATTTTAAAGTGGTTGCAGAACATATAAGACTCAGCGTTGAGAGGGGACAGCCCTTTTATCTTTCTAATACAACTTTAAAAAACTGACTGCAAGCCTACTCTGGAGGCTTGGAGAGAGGACAATAACCTGCATTCAGGTTGCACATAGTCCACCTAAACTGTCTAGTACCTAGTCACTGGCTATTTAGCACTTGGAATGTCTGAAAATGCACACTGAATTTCCAGAATTAGTACTAAAAACTGCAAAATTAGTACCAAGAACTGTAAAAAAAAAAAAAAAAAAACCTCCACATTGGTTACACGTTGAAAATGATAGTACAGTATTCTGGATATATTGGGACAAGTACTATTCACTAAAGTAGCTCCTAAAATTTTTTTAAAACATGGTTTACATTATATTTCTATTGGACATTGCTGGTCTACATTAATGATTAAGAAATTTTGATTGCCATAGGGAATCACTTATGATTTAAGCAAATTCTTAACTCCAATCAATTAATGTTACGTTAGGCTTACTTCGGAATTGAAGAAAAGTAGTTGCAGGGCGGGATAAACAGATGGAGCACAGAAATTTTTTTAGGACAGTGAGACTATTGTATTGTAATGCTAGCTGTGTTACATTTATGCATTTGGAAACCCCATGGAACTATTCAATAGAAAAAAGTAAACTGTAATGTAAACTATGGGCTTTAGTTAATGATCATCAATACTGGGGTTTGGGATGTAGCTCAGTGGCAGGATGCTTGCCTAACATGTGCAAGGCCCTGGGTTTGAGCCCAGCACAGCTAAAAAATAATATAGAATTATTATCCATTGTAACAAACAGTCCACATCAATGCAAGATGTTAATAAAAGGTATACTGGGGGCGGGGGGTAGGAGTTAGAATATATGAGAACTCTGGACTTAAACCTAACACTAAAATAAAGTCGTTAGAGAGTTATTCACATCTAGTTACATAATGTATAACTAGCTAAGAAAGTTTATTAATTTACAAAAGAAAAAGTAGAGCAAGATTTCCTGGCAATGTTACTTTAACAGGTTAATTATTAGCAATCTGTTTAACAGCTAGCACATGAATTCCACGGAGATGAATTGGCTTTCTACAAAAGGATTATAAATTGCTTTGAGTTTGTTTGTTTTTATTTTTCTTCAGGGGTTCAGGGGTTAGGAAGAGAGGCATGTTAGTGTACAACTTAGGGGCAGAGGTTAATGCCAAATTAAAACTTTTAAATAAAACAGATTCTCCAACCCAGATTGATGTACCCTGCAAAACTATCTTTCAAAATTGATGGAGAAATAAGATACTTTCATGATAAAGAGCACCTTAGGAACTTCATGAATACCAAACCAGCACTCCAGAAAATTTTAGACAATATCCTAGGAAAAGACAATGAGGATCA
>NW_004624833.1:6473131-6484991 GCF_000247695.1 Heterocephalus glaber | reverse complement strand
AAAAAAAAAAGGTATACGTAATATTGCCTGCCTGCCCCACAAGTGCAAGGTCCTGAGTTTGATCCCCAGTACCAAAAACCCAAAAAAACCCCAAAATATATTGCCCACCAAGTATTTACTGAAGTAAAAAAAAAAAATGAAGACTTCTCATAAAGGCCCAGTTGACAATGCCTAGGCATAGTTGCAAAGGCTTTGTTGCAAAAAAATAATTAACTATTCTTATAGGTTGAATTTTGTTATGGCTTGTGTTTAGATGTCCTCCCAAAGCCTCATGGGAATGAAGCAGAGCTAGGAGGTGGCTGAATCTAGAGTACCAGATTGATTCCTGGTGGAGATAGGCCAGAGGGCACTAGGACTAAGGGTATGAGTGCTACCTGCCCTAAGTCCCCTGAATAAGATAAAAGGGGCAGAAAAATGCTCTTTAGGTCTCTTGTTGCTTTTGCTGCTTCTGCTGCCATGAGCTATTGCCCCTCTGCTACCCCTCTGTCTTAGAGCCAGCCAATTATGGACTGAAATCTCTACAAACTGTGAGCTAAATAAATCTTTTCCCCTTTAACTTTGGGTATTGAGTATTTTGTCTCAGCAATGACAGAAAAGCAACTAACACAAATTTTAACCACAGAAATAGAAATGTAGGTGTCCTAACCTCCAGTACCTTCAAATAAACTTATTTGGAAGTAGGGTCATTGCAGATGCAAGTAGTCTGGAAGAAATCATATTGAAGTAGAGTGGGCCCTTAATTCAATCTGGTGTCTGTGGGAGGCCAGATGGGAAGAATAAGGCCTAATTGGCCTCCTTGGTGAGCACTGAGAAGAAAGAGGGCATGCAAGCGTGCCAACATGCTGCAGAGAGAAGTAAAAATACCTGCGGTTAAGTTGTTTACCCAGAAAAGTACTGAGGTGGGTGGGAGACAGATGAATCCTATGGAACTCTAATTGCTTGTGCCTGTATCTTAGTGAATAAAGCCAAGGTGCGCCAGTCATTTGGAGCTCTATGTCAAAGGGAGCCGTGAGCACCCTGGCCTTCCAGATTTTAACCTGTTTCTGTGTCTCTTTATTTTTCATCTTCATCGCCTGTTGGTCAGGTCCGAGCTTGTGGGATGGTTCCTACAGGTGTCATCTAAGAAGAGACAGACACAGGGAAGGCAGGGAAGTCAGCCATATGAAAGGAGAGATAGAGACTGGATTGGTGCTGCCACAGCCAAGAAATACCTGGGGTGAACAGAAGCCAGAAAAGGCAAGGAAGGAAGCTACCTAGAAGCTCTGAAAGGACCACAATTCTGTTAACACTTTGATTTCTGACATCTACCCTCCAGAAAGAAATATATGAAAGAATGTATTTGTTATTTTAAACTAGTCAATTTGGTGTACTGTGTTATGGCTGCCATAGAAAAATAATAGAAATATATAACCAAATGTTACACACACACACACTTCTACCTCTTGAAATCCATGGAAGTAGAATCTTCATTTTAACTCAATTATTGAATTTCTAAAAATCAAAATCACCAAAATTGGAGGTGTGAATTTGAGTAATTATGATAATGCATGATGCTTTATAATATTTATTCAATCTGTTTTAAAGATACTGAATTTCTAATTTTTTGTGATGTTAGGGCACTAAGAAAAGGCATATTTTTTCAAGGGTGAAATAGTATAATATCTGTGAGAACAGCAAGACATCTGGTCAAAGGATAAAAATGCAAAGGAAAGCAACTACCGGGGAAGTATTTCTAAATAGCCAAGGCATAGCATTTGCCTTTATGAAAACATTTGAACGTCAAAAATAACTTAAGAGCAGTAATAATTTATTTTGGAATTTTATGATAAAACCTAAATGGAAAATTTTCCTAAGACAGCTTTAAATATGAAAAAACAGGACAAGGATATGATAGAAAACTTTTGTGTCAATTGATATTAAACTCAGTACCTGTATGTAATTTCATTTATTGGGAAAAAAAAGCTTTAGTGAAAGATTATAGACACTTATATAAACGAAAATATATAGATTCAAGGATAATACTCAATATCAAAAATATGCATGAATGTCTTCACAAAGTATGATCAATAATGCAGTGAATATGGCTGCTGAATACCATCCAATGGAAATGCAGGCTTATAAAAATATTATGGTGTGTCCTCATCCATCTTGTGCACTGAATGTGGCTCCATGAAACTTCTGGCTTTTCCTCAAAGCCAAAATGACCATGAAAGGTAAATATTTTGAATCAATTCAGGACTTTGAGGCAGCCACAGCAACACAACTAAATACATGAAAAAGGACTTCCAGACCTTCTTCCACAAATGGCAAGAATGGTAGGATAAGTCGGTCTGACATGAGAGATAGTATTTTGAGGGGGATCAATGGCAATGTGCCTTTTATTGTAATAAATTTTAAAAAAATTTAAACATTCACCATATTTTTTGATCACACCCCCATATTTCCAACACTGATTTGCTGCTATATCCAACATGACAACCATGAAAGATAGAAACATTCAAATGAGCAATATTATTACTACTAATAAAAGTAGGAAGCCAAAAATATTATGTTGATTGGGAACTACAATCCTCCTAATGATTTTTTTATTCAGTAATGGATATTTAGATAGCTTCCACATGTAAAAGCTTGTGAGAAAGGTGGCATTTACCAAAAATATGACTAAATGAATGAGAGAGGCAAATGCCAACCAGGCCAACTAGACCAGTTCAAATACACTAGTTTTGCATTCCACAAATGCCTTTCTTCGGTAGATTTATCAGTCCTGTCAAGTATCCCAGCAGTGTATATTCTAAAACATATGTCAAACAATTTGATAATCACTATGGAAATTCTGAAGAATAGCCTTCGCTGTAAGACAATAAATGCAGACATCAAAAGGATAGATTGAGTTACTTCTTGGTTTGTATCCTGACACAATCACTTTCTAGCATTGTTATATTTGAGCCATTACTTTCTTTGTGCCTCATTTTTCATTTATAAAATGGGAACGAGAATAGTGGTTACCCTCCAAGGCGGTTTTGAGGATTACTCAAGTAATCATAAAATACCTACAACAGTGTCAGGCAAACAGAAGTACTCTATAAAAGGTAGTTTTATTTATGAATATTACTGAGGATAATTTATGCAGCAAGATAAAAATTTCAGAAAGTAAAAGTCCTGGGAAGTTCTAAGAATTTATTTCTGGATGGACGGAAGAAAGGAAGGCAGAGAGGGAGGGAGGGATTTGTGGTCTAGAAAAAGCTCACCTAAAGAGACAGTGTCTCTTGTTTTTTTCAAATAGTTTCTACCATCCTAAGTTCAAAGTAAGAAAGGTATTCATAAGATATAAATCCATTAAGTTCATTTAGCCGCACCATGACATATTTTATGAGAGCCATATTCTTTATGTTTTAAGTTAGGTGTCAATGTTATTTAGGCAATAATTGTTTTTCTTGGCATCATTCATGCGCGTCTTCTTTAAATGGAATTGGAAGGGGCGGGGGGACTGCCATGAGCCATAAGTCATTTTGCTTGTTGCTAGTCTTGGTGATCAGACAGTGGTCCTTGACCGTGAGTAGGCAATATCCCAGAGAGTAAGCAGCGGAGGTAATCTAAGCATCTAGTAGTGTGAGAGTACCACACAGCAGCCAATGTGAATTGGAAAATTTAAGAGACTTTAAATAAACTTCAAGAAATTTTAAATAAAAATAGATGAGCAGTCATTTTCCAAGCCCCAGGAGAGTATGCAACTCAACAAAAACTGTCCTTCTCCTAGGTCACTCCCTGCCAATAGGAAAGGAGATAATCAGCAATAGGTGCCTATCTGGACCCAGAGTAACCTCACACTCACGAAAATTAAAAGCCAATTGGCCACGGTTAGCACAACTCTTTTAGTAGGCACCTTGGAAGACACTAGTTTGGTCCACCCCATTTCTACCTAAGAACTTACCACACAGGGCTGAATCCCTGGCACCCAGTTTTGTACTGTTTGCTTGAGCCAATTAACCAAGGATGGGTTATATATAGATGTACTTCCAGAGCCTCATGTGGTCTTAGGGGAGTGACTGGATCATGGGTGTTGTTAATGGATCAGTCCACTGATTGGTTGAGCACAGCTCTGGGGGTGTAAAATGGATTTACTGAAGAGAGAAGACTTTCCCTGGGTGTGGGTGGCACCCACCAATAGGCTCATAGCCTGGGTAAAATAAAAAGAGAAAGAAGAAAGAAGTCTTGCTGCTTCCTGTCTGCCATGCCACCCTGCCTTGGAGCCAGCTAAGTATGAACTGAAACTTCTACAAGTTGTGAGCCCAAATAAACCTTTCCTCTAACACAGGGCTGTTGGGTATTTTGTCCCAGCAACAAGAAAGTAACTAAGACACACACACAACTCTAGGCAGGCCAGTATCTCCCTTTTTATCTCTTGTCTTTCTCTCCAAGAATTAAGAGATAAGAAGTTAAACTGATTACCTGAAGTGAGCTCATGTGAGAGAGTGAGAGAAATTGAAGTGAAGCAGACGAGTAGATTAAGTCAGACAAAGGTAGCTGTTTATATTCTTCACAGGTTCCTTCCTAATTCTAGGTTCTAATCCTTCAAGAATTAGAATCCTCCCTATAATTGGGCCGGGATTTAGCTCAGTGGCACTGCTCCTGCCTCGAAAGTACAAGGTCCTGAGTTTGATCCCAGTACCAAAAAGAAAAAAGAAACCTATGCTTGCCAGGAATTTAGCTCAGTGACATTGCATCTATCCCACAAGCACAAGGTCCTCAGTTCTATCTTCGGTACCAAAAAAAAGAAACTTATACTTTCTACTTTCTTGAGATATTGTAATTAAATTTCTTTTTCCTTGACATTGATTTGGAATAAATTTCTGTTATTTGCAACCAAAAGAGATTTAACTAATGAAGCAGCAAACAATATTATAATATCTATGTTGTTAAAATGTTTTTAATTTATAGTTGCTTGGAGTCAGGTGACAGTGAAACTTCCCTGCTTAATTTTTTAATGTAGTTTTGAACTTCAAATTATGTATCTATATTAACTATTCAATTTTTTTAAATTAAAAACTGTCAAAATAAGTTCTCAATATATAGAGATTATGCTTTCCACATCAAAATTTTCAACACCTTATTTAATACAGATTAAAACAACACATCAAAATGTTAAAATTCAGGCCAATATAGCTTGGCAAAAAGTTTTCACAATGGAAAAATCAGAGGTTATGCTGTAAGATATATATTTTTTTAGGTATAGGCAAGAGGCTTGATCTAAAAACATGATTTGTTATCCAGATAGTAACTCAACTTCCTTCATGGGTTTCTTTGGAGTATTATGGGAATTCCCTACCTCAGAAAAAAAATGCACAACACAAAACATAAGATTTTAAATGGTTTGCACACATATTGAAGCCCATCATTGGACTCCCATATATTTAAGTACTAATAAATTTAAATTAATCTTTAATGAGATATAAATTTATATCCCCGAAACAACTAACCATATTTGATATCTAAACATATTAAATATCTAAGTAATTAGCACAGCAAGTGTGAAAATGTCAGAGAGAGATTAGCTCAGTGAGTCTGATATGACCAAGGAAGTTAAGAAGAGCTGAGAAATGATTTCAGGCTCAAAATATTAGTAGGATTTAGGGGTGTGGAGGGTATAGAAAACAGAGCACATAGTTATGTACATGTATCATCTTTCCACAAGAAATGTAAACATTATGTACTACACACATGTACTAATAAACTAAAAAGGAAAAAAAGCACATATATAGTGCTCCATGTAGCCTAAGTATAGAAAGGAGTATACCATGACACCAATCTAAGTGGAACAAGGGTTTAAGTCAGCAAATTGTATATGGAAAGCACCTGTCAGAGTCCTGCACTTGGGTACTCAATACTAGTCATTATTATTGCTATTAGTAGGAGAGAAGGAGAAGGTCACATATGTACAGTGAGGCTATATTCTGAGGACACTGAATGTCAAGCAGAGCAATTAAGAATTGACAAGCTGTGTTTTGAGCAGAAGAACTTGATTCAGTAAAACTATCTGTTAATGTAAATAATGGCTTGGAGAAAGTGAAAAGAGGATGGGAGTAAGAGGAGTTCACTGGGTTTTGCAGGACTGAGGTAAAGAGAACTTAAACTAGGATAATAAAAAGTAATAAAGGAGAACATATTTGAGTGACTTAAAAAAATGGAAACCCCTCAGGAACTGCTTAGTGATAATACAGGGGATAAGGAAAGGGAAGAGTCAGAGAAAATGTTTTAAAAGTATTCTTATTATTTACTTATTAAATATTACTAATTTAATCTTCTACTCTACAGATTCCACGAGCCTTGGGTCACTGGAATGCCCAGCGTTCACACCAAAGCTAAGCTGAGACATGAGGTAGGAGGGAGTCAAGGATTCCTTTTCAGCCACGAACAGCTTTTAACTGAATGTGTAGGTGGTGATAATGTTAAATATACCACACGAAGTGACAGATTCACTTTTTTCTCCATACGGAATTTCCATGGTATATATGCCAGCTACCAGCCACTTTCAGCCTTGTCTATGCTTCATAGCTTCCAAACTACTGATAAAATTCCAGCAGAAGTTCTCATAGTAGAATCCAAAACCCTCTCTTACTGTGTTAAATGTGACTGGTAGGAGGTGGAGGTTTTCTTTCTTGGCAATAACATTGCATCTATAGCTACTGGAGCTCAGCAAAGAACACAAAAAAGTGAAATGGTGCTTCCAGGTTGCTAAGAAAAATGTGGAAATATTGGAAACAGTCACAGAAATGAGAGTCTTAGAAATCATCTCTGCAGTCAAAATTCATTTCAGTGAATTATGCAGTAGCTCCATTAGCCTTCCTTTGCAGAGTAAACAGTCAAAACTGTAAGACTGCTTTAAGTTTTGGTTTTTAGTGCGATAAGGAATCAGAAAACATGAGTTCTAATAACAGATTTCTTTCAAACTGTGGAGATGAATGTGGACAAGTATATTAATTTTTAATAAATCCAGTGTACAGCCATATCTCATTTCAGGCATAAGTGAAATTTTATTATCTAAGCTCTTTGTAAATGGAAATCACCATTTATTTAAATTTAAAGTTTTTCTTTTCCCTACATTAACCTTGATGAAGAACAAAGACTATACCTTAGACTTAATCAGCTTTCCTTTTTTCAATACTCTAATACATGCAGTAGAAATTTAATGAATTTTTAAATTAAAGAAAGATACACGAGAAAAACTCTCCTAGGATGGATTAGGCTAACAAATTGGCACTATTGTCAAAACACACCTTTCTTGTTATCTTACCATAGCAGTAAGGGAAGAAGGTGGGGGTTAGGAGAGAGAACAAAAGTTACTTGTCTAATAATCTCCTGAAAAACATGCAGAATTTAGTTTTTTTATATTTGGCTTTTTTTCTCTTAGTACTAAAAAACCTTTCAATGCCCTGCAATTTGAAAGGAAAGGGTATGAGTCAGTAAAATTAATGAGTATCCTGCTAATTATTATTTTACCATTTTCTCTGCTTTATTTGATTCTTTGCAGTTTCATAGCTTTTCACATCTTCTTGGTCCTAATTATAGTACAAGGTGGTCATATTTTAGTTGTACCTATTTTTAAGTGCAGTGGTCTTGCTGATGTTTGCTTGGTTCTCAATGTCAGCAGGAGTAATAGATGATTTTTGCATTCCTTTCCCATTCTTGCTTATTCATTTATTTAACAAATGTACATGGAATACTTACTCCCTACCAGGCATTTAGATTAGGTAACGGAGAGACAAGAAAAATAGGCATAGTTCTTAACTTCACACAGGTGATAGTCTTATGATAGGGTATGCTAAAGACTTTTTGTTGACCCTAGGATCCACCGTCCTCTTTAGAAACAGACCCCTAATTTGATATACTAAAGAATTTTAAGTAAATAAGTCATCAACATTCTTCCCCTAATTTTTGTTTTGCATCTGTAAAAACTAAAAATATTTTTCTACAAAGCCAAAATAACATAATCCTAGCTGTCAATGATAATTCTTTTTTTTTTTTTTTTTTTTGGTACCAGGGATCGAACTCAGGTCCTTGTGCTTGCGCAGCAGGCAGCAAAACCACTGAGGTAAATCCCCAGCCCAATGATAATTCTTTAATAACACATTATATCTGAAGAGCCACTCATGGAAATTCTAGGAGTCTTGCGGTGGAATTTTTTGTGTCTTCTATGTAGAGGATCATGTTGTCTGCAAATAATGATAATTTGACTTCTTCTTTTCTTATACATATCCCTTTTATTTCTTTATCTTGCCTCTTTGCTCTGGCTAATGTTTGGAGTACAGTATTCAAAAGGAGTGCTGGTCCAGGGATATAGCTCAGTGGCTCTGGGCCTGCCTGGCATGTGCAAGGTCCTGAGTTCGATAACTGGTACCAAAAAAAATAAATAAATAAAAAGGAGTGGTGATAGTGGAATCCTTGTCTTTTTCCTGATTTTAGAGAGAAAGTTTTCAGTTTTTCCCTCATTTAATGTGATGTTAGCAGTTGGTTTGTCATAAGTGGCTTTTATTAGATTGAGATAAGTTTCTTCTGTACCTATTTTCTTCAGGGGTTTTATCATGAAAGGATTTGGATTTTGTCAAAAGTTTTTTCTATGTCTTTTGAGATGATCATGCGATTTTTGTCCTTGTTTCTTTTCATATAATATATTACATTTATTGATTTGCATATGTTGAACCAGTCTTGCCATCCTGGCATGAAGTCTACTTAGTCATGATATATGATCTTTTTGATGATTTGTTGCATTCTCTTGGACAGTATCTTGTTGAGAATTTTTGCACCTATATTCATTAAAGAGATTAATCCATAGTTCTCCTTTTTGGTTGAATCCTTGTCTAGTTGTGCAATCAGGGTAGTGGTAGCTTCCAGGAATGACTTTGAGAGTACTCCTTTCTTTCAATTTCATTAAAGAGCTTGAGGAGTATTGGTGTTAGATCTTCCCTGAAGTTTTTGTAGAATTCAGTGTGAATCTGTCTGGACTTGAGCTTTTCATAGTTGGTAGTTTTTTTTATTACTGGTTCAATTTCATTGCCTATCATTGGATTATTCAGGGTTTTAAAATCTTCTTGATTAGATTTTGGTAATTCATATGTATCTAAAAATATATCCCTTCTGAATTCTCCAGTTTACTGGTGTACAAGTCTAAAGTAGTCACTAATAATTTTCTGAATGTCAGTGGTGTCCATTGGAATTTTACAGATATAATTTCATTAAACAGTTTTTTAATGCTATTTGTGCTCTCTTTTGATTTTTCACTATTACCAATTAATCTTAGTCTTCTTTGCTTTGTTTAGGAGCTGTTGGATCAATTTTTCATGTTCTCCTATTTTTAAGGTATCTCTTGCTACATTTCCTAGGTTGGCCTCAAGCTTATGATCCTGCTTCAGCCTCCTAAGTAGCTAGAGAAGTGTACCACCATGCCCGGCAAAATTTATTGTTAAAATAAAAAACAAATTCCAGTCACTGCAAATTTAGACAATATAGCATCTTTGTAACAATAATTCGTATTAAAAATAATAACATAAAAATTCTTTAATCCTTAAAAATAAATTGGATTTATATATGAAAATACTAAGATTAGGAAGTATAATGATTTACTTAAAAATATTCATTAGTGAGAAATAGTTTTCTGGTTAATCTTTAGTTAATCAGAAATCAAATGAATTATAATGTAAAATTCCAATTAATTGAGATTTTCTTGTTTCAAATTATATTTAAACTATATATATTATATTTATAACTAAACATATAAATGTATTTCTTATATAATTGTCTTTCTTTGGGAAAAACCATGGATGTGAAAGTGATTTGATGTCAAATTAAATTAATATTAAATTAATAAATCCATTTGGGATGTGTTATTTGAATGGATTTTTAAATAGTATATTCAATAGCATATTCAAAATAAACCAGTAAGTGATTGCTAGAAAGAATGCAAATAAAATCACAGGGATAAATTCATCTAGAGTATTACTGATTGAAATCTCTAGCCCAGAAGAGCCATCAGCTCTAGACTTATGGAATGTTTTCCTTATTCAGGCTTCTACAGGAGGAGTTTCTTCATATCAGAATTCATAACAACACTAACATCCCACCTCACCTAAGCAGGAATTTACTAGAACATTTGCTTTTAATTATATAACATTTTCTTTCCATTTCTATAACTAAAAGCTCTTTTTAAATCTCACTCATAATTTCTGTATTTTATCCCATTTGCTTTCTACCACTGTTTGGCTGTGTGATGGGTATGTTCTACTTCTCCTATACTGGGCTGCCTTTTTAGGAATATTCACACAACACATTGAAACCCAAATGAAATTGGATTAGAATGCTAGAATGTGCCTGTGATAGTTTGGGGTTTTTTGTTTTGTTTTGTTTTTTGTCAGTACTGGAGATTGAACCCAGGGCCTTCTCACTGAGCTCCGTCCCCAGCCCTTTTTATTTTTCATTTTGATACAGAGTCTCACCAAGTCACTAAGTTGCCTAGGTTAGGCTTGAACTTGCAATCCTCATGCCTTAGCTTTTCCCAGCGCTGGGATTATAGGCATGTGCCACCATGCCCAGCAATTTGGATCTTGAATGTCTCCCAAAAGGCCAGGTGTTGAAAGCTCAGTCTCCAGCCCATGCTACTAGGAGGTGGCAGAAATTTTGGCATGTGGAGCCTAGTAAAGGAAGTTAGGTGACTGGGTGCTTCAACTTGCAAGGAATATTGAGACCCTGACCCCTTTCTGTCTCTCTCTTTATTTTTTTCCTCCTGGCTGCCACAAACTGAGCAAATTCCTCCACCAAATACTCCCACCATGATGTTATGTCTTATTAGAGGCCTACAGTCAAGGGAGCCAACAAACCATGGACTGAAAACTCTGAAACTGTAAGCCAAAATAAACTTTTCCTCCTTATAAGTGGTTTATCTTAGTTGTTTCGTCACAGTGACCAAAAGCTGACTAACATAGAATCAAAGAAAACTATTGGGTATCTCCACCAAGACACTTAAAGAATGTTCATGGAAGCTTTATTCATTATATATAAAACTTAAAAAACAATTTCTATGAACACTAGACTGGATAAGTGTCTGTAATAGAATACTATACATCAATCAAACTGAGCAAACAACTACACACAATAATATAGATCAACCCCCAGAAAACTGGTGCTGACTCAAAGAAACCAGATACACACAGGAAAAGGATAGGATATTATTCCATTTATATCACATTTAAGAATAGGCCAAACCTATAGTAATAAAAATGAAACAATGTTCGCTGAGTTGCAGAGTTGTTATTAACTTAGAAGGGGCTTGATAGAGTCTGCTGGGAGGCTCAAAATGTTCCCTACTTTCATCAGTCTGAGTGTGATCACACAGGTATACCATAAACATGTAGAAATTAATGTGCCTATATATGTGTATACCTGTAGAAAATAAGCATTAATATAAATGCATTCTCCTATATAAACTTTATACTTCAATAACTTTTTTTCCTTAAATTCTTTTATTGGTACATTTTAGGTATACAACACATTTACATTTATCATTGGGAACTTGTACCTTTACATGATGCATCTTGGTTCTTATGTTTTCCCCATTCCCTGCCCTCCCTTCACCCCCTCCACCCTTTTCTATTTCTAAAGACTTTGTTTCCTTTTTTTCCAGTTCTCATAACTTTTCCTTTCCCTTCTTTCCTTTCCCCCACCCCTCCCATTTCCTCTACCCCTTTGGAACTTTTCTTCCTATTTTGCATTATCAATTATTCATTTTAGTCATTGGTATATTTTAGGTATACAATATAATGACATTCATCATTGGAAATTTGCACCTTTACATAATCTCTCTTGGTTCTTA
>NW_004624833.1:6394149-6459057 GCF_000247695.1 Heterocephalus glaber | reverse complement strand
TTCCCAATGAGAAATGTAATTGTGTTGTATACCTACAATGTACCAATAAAAGAATTTAATAAATAAATTTAAAAAAAAGAACACAAATGTTTGGCTCCAACTAAGTAAATGCTGTCAACTGATGTCTAGTGCTTTAGCTATTTGTTTCTAGCCATATTGCCTAAACCTGTGAAATGCAGAAACATTTGAATACAAGCTCCCTTGAAAGCAAGACCATTTTGCAAATTATCTTTTGCTGGCTGCCATTCTTCTTCAAAGTACTGTGGTTCTCCCAGTGGACTGAAGCTGCTGGTGAGTTATTCAGATTCAGACATCCCCCAGGAGAGGGATATTGGGGAGTCATCATCTTGGAGGGGGGCCAGCTGAGCTCAAACTGAAAGCAGCTGAGGGTTGACTCCATCTAGTGGCTCCTTGTCAGGGTGAGTGGGAACTGAGTTCAAGTTGGCATGAGGTCAAGGAGCTGAGTTCAAGCCCTAGGAAGCACACAGAGTGTCGTAGGCTGAACAAATTGGGTTCCAGCCTCACAGACAGAAATCAGCCTAAACATTAGTGGAACTAAAGGTACAGGCTTGCTGGAATTACCCATTACCCCACCATAAATCTACAGCTGGCTTACAGGGATTAATTGACATGTATCTGGGCTCTGTCTGCCCACTCTATCTAACAGTGACAGCCATTCCCTGAAGTGGACATTTTTTTCATTTCTTTTTTTCCATTTTTTCCTAGTTGTTTGTTCTTGTTTTTATATTAGTGTAAATATTGTTTCTAGTTTTCTTGTTGGTGTTCTTCTACTCTGTTCTTGTATTTATTTCTTCCTTTCTCTCTTTCCTTCCTATCTTCCAGTTTCCCAAAGTTCACATAATCTTCTTTGTCCTCCAGCCTTGTTTCTAATCACTCCCTCTTCTTCTTTTTCTCTATTTTTCTTCATAACCCCTTTGAAATTTACTCCCCTAAGGATAAAGTTGCAATATTGAGGGCATGTTTACTACATTCAATTTTCTGGTGTGCTTTAGATTTTGTTATATAACCACAAATCTAGTTCATATGGTTAAAGGTGGAAAATTAATAGTTACCACAGTTTGTCATTTTCTAGGATATGTTTGATGCTATTGTTATTACTGATTGTACTACTTTAACCAAGGTGACATAACTGTTCAAATCAGTTGTTCTTCCTGGTATGCCAAGACTGAGATTGCCTGAGGGTCATAAACAATATTATAGGTCAGCACCAAAGAACCAGGGGCTAGGCCAAATAGGTAACAACTTCACATCACCAATAAGTTGAAGATGTGGGATCTTGCAACAGATTCAAAACTCAAAAGCCAGCTATATCTAGAAGATATCTCTGAGAAATAGCCATTTCATAAGGGTTCTCAATACAACAAAGCAACCTCCCATAAGCAATTTACAAGCATCAACCCAGGAATTAAAAAAAAAAAAAAGAAATTGAGAAGATACTTAAACAAGATGAAATCCCAGACTTCCAGAACACCAAAGGCAAACCCAGGGGGCAACGAGGTGGAACAATTTGAAAGCTGCCCACCAGATTATTGGAAGTGGTAACAGTGTAAGTAACAAAGCAGATGAATGAGACTCTAGAAAAAATCAAAACAAAAATAATCTCTCAGATAACTACAGAGATGGTGACTATGGTGGATTAACTAATGGTCAACTTGTAACACCCAGCTGAACTGAATCAGTGTGGTTTGGGCATGGAGGATCCATCTGAGGATTGTTGTCAATAGCTATGAAAAGAGAACTGGAAGCAAAGATCTTGGCCTGTTGATTTTCTAAGAGAAGCTTGCTGAAGATGGTTTTCCTGATGTGAAATGGGTTGCTCTCATTGGAGGAGGAGCTTGGGGCCTCACTGTCACTGAGAATAGCTGCTGTTTTTGTCAGGGGAGCCCTGATCTTCACCATGATCATCACTTCCTGGCTTCTATGTGGATCCCTCAGTGTGGAGGCACAAATCCTTCATCTCACCAGCATAGGTTTTCTGGCTGCCACCACTGGCCTTTGGGCCTTCCAGGTGCAGATCCTCAAATATGGACAAGTATGAGACATTGCTGTGGGCTCTAGGCAACTGGCTGGACTCATGGAGGACATTGCCTTGGACTCTAATCCTTTAGCTGGACTTGTGTGGGACATTGCTGGGATCCAGACCCTTGGCAGGATTCTTTAGGCCACTAGTATTCAGTTAATCTCTTGTACTCCTTTGCATTTGACTTTTGGGTAATTATCATAAAATAATCCTATAAATTATGTGTCCTGTAATAAATGTATTCCCTTGCCAAAACCCTGACTACAACAGTGACCATAATGAAAGACACAATTAGTGACTCTAGAGTAGATATAGATTAAAAAAAAAAAAAGGGGGGGAGGAGCTTAGGAAAATGATGGAAACCTTGAACGCCCAACATAGGAAAGAAATGAAATCTGTGAAACAGATTGAAACAGATATCCAGGAGATCAAAAATTCCACTGAAAATATACACAGCCAAATGAGCCAATGTGAGGACAGAATATCAGATATAAAAGACAGAACTGTGGTTAGCAATCATGAAAAGAGCAATTTCTTGAAAATAACAAAGGATGACAAAATAACCCAATCCAACAGCTGTTAGATGATGCAAAGAATAACACAGATTGATCAGAGTCAATGAAAAGGCAGGAGATAGCACAAATGAAATAAAACAACTATTCACTGAAGTAACGTCAGAAAATTTTCCAAGCATGGAAAAAGAATTTGACATACAGAGAAGTGAGGCACATAGAATTCCAATTAGCCATGATAAAAAAATTCTATACCAAGGCTTATAATAGTCAAGATTCCAGAAATTCAACACAAGAACAGAATATTAAAAGCTGTTAGAGAAAAGAAACAATCACCTATAAAGGAAAGCCCATCAGAATCACAGCAGACTTCTCAACACAAACCCTCAAGTCAAGGAGAGCATGGAGTAACATATTCCAAGTCCTTAAAGAAAACAACTTCCAGCACAGAATATTGTACCCCACAAAATTATCTTTCAAAATTGATGGAGAAATAAGATACTTCCATGACAACACATAAACAAATTCATGACCACCAAACCAATACTCCAAATGTTCTGAAGGATAGTCTAGAAAAAGATAACCAGGGGCTGGGGATTTAGCTCAGTGGTTCCGCCACCTGCCTTGAAAGTGCAAGGTCCCGAGTTCAATCCCTGGTATCAAAAAAACCCAAAAAAACCATAACCAGGACTACAACTCCATAAACCTCAACAGAATGAATCCATCAAGCAAGGTCAGTATTTAAACAGGGCAGATAAAAGGGAACTGACAACAGGAAAATAACATGACTAGAATAAGTCAATACATATCAGTTGTAACCACCAATGTAAATGATCTCAATTCACGAATCAAAAGAAACAGACTGGCAGAATGGATGGAGAAGCAAGATCCAACAATATGCTGCATATGAGAAACATTTAATTCAAAAAGAAATTTACAGACTGAAATTCAAAGGCTAGATAATAATACTCCATGTGACAGGAGCCTGAAGAAAAGCAGGGGTAGCTACTCTATTTGTAGACAAAGTGGATTTCAAGTCAAGACTGATTAAGAGAGACAAGGACACTACATCCTTGTTAAGGGAACAATCCAAGAGGAAGACAGAACAATCATAAGTTTATTTGCATGCACCAAACACCAGCACATCCAACTATATAAAGCAAATATTAACAAACATGAAAACTCAAGCACTAACACAATTGTAATGGGGGACCTCCATACCTTAGTGTCACAAATAGATATATCAACTAGACAAAAATCAACAAATAAATATCAGAACTGAAACAAACTTTTGAACAAATGGACTTAATAGATGTCTACAGAGTGTTCCACCCCATAACATCAGAATACACATTCTTCTCAACTGCACATGGGATGTTCTCCAAATAGATCACCTACTAGCTCATAGAACATGCTTACATAAATACAAAGGAATTGAAATTATCCTATGCATATTATCAGACCATAGTGCAATGAAATAAAAAATAAATGGTCAAAGAAACCACAAAACCTTCATAAAAACATGGAAAGTAACACCCTCCTGAATATCCAATGGGTCACAGATGAAATTAAAGAAGAAATTAGACAGTTTCTACAATTAAATGATAATGCCAATACAACATATTGAAACTTATGGGACAAAATGAAAGCAGTGCTATAAGGGAAATCTACAGCAGTTGAATTCCCATATCAGAAAAACAGAGCAAGCTCAAATAAACAACCTAATGTTGAACCTCAAGCTTCTAGGAAAAAAAAAGAGCAAGTCAAGCCAAAAGCTCATATGACGATCAGGGCAGAAATTAATGCAATTGAAACCAAGAAAACAATACAATGAATCAACAAATTGAGTTAGTTCTTTGAAAGATTAAAATTTAAAAACCCAGACCAGGGATTTAGCTCAGTGGTGCCACCGCCTGCCTCGCAAGTGCAAGATCCTGAGTTCAATCCCCAATACCAAAAATCAAAACAAACAAAACCTTACAAACCCTTAGCTAGCCTTATAAAAAAAAGGAAAGAAAAGACTCAAATTCATACAAGTAGGAATGAAAAGGGTAAAATTACAACATATCCTGCAGAAATCCAGAAGATCATGAATACCTAATTTGAGAAACTGTATTTTAATTAGGTGGAAAACACAAAAGAAATGGACAGATTCCTCAATACATGTGAATTACCAAAGCTGAATGAAGCTATATAAATTGTAAATAAACAAATATCAGTCAATAAAATTGAAGAAAGATATAATTAAAAATCTACCAACAAAGAAAGGCCCAGGTCCTGATGGATTCACTGCTGAATTCTACAAGAAATTTAGAGAAGACCTAATGTCACTACTTCTCAAAAACTCTTTAATGGAATTGAAAGGAAAGCAATATTCCCAAATTCATTACTGAAAGCAAACATTACCCTGATACCAAAACCAGAGAAGGAGGCAACCAAAAAAGAGAACTACAAGCTAATCTGCCTAATGAAAATAGATGCAAAAATTCTCAATAAAATACTGGCAAATAGAATGCAGCAAATCATCAAGAAGATTTCATCCCAGGGATGGAGCTATGGTACAGCCTACACAAATCAATAAATGTAATATACTATATTAATAGAGCCAAGGACAAAAACCATATGCTTATCTCAATAGATGCAGAAAAGCACTTGACAAAGTCCAATACTTATTTATGATTAAAAAAATGCTTCAAGGGCCGGGGATTTAGCTCAGTGGTTCCATCACTTGCCTTGCAAGCGCAAGGACCCAAGTTCAATCCCTGGTACCAAAAAAAAAAAAAATGCTTCAGATAAGTGGAATAGATGGTCTTTATCTCAATCTATGACAAACCAACAACCAACATCATACTAAATGGGCAAAAACTGAAAGCTTTACTCTAAAATCTGGAATAAAACAAGGATGTGTTACCACTATTACCACTCTTATTCAATATAGCTTGGGAAACATTAGCCAGAGCAAGTAGACAAGAGAAAGAAATGAAAGGAATAAAGATTGGAAAGGAAGAAGTTAAATTGTCATTATTTTGGATGATATGATACTCTATAGAAGGCCCCCAAAACTCCACCAAAAGACTTCTAGATTTAATATCCAAATTTAGTAGCATAGCTGGATATAAAGTCAACACTCAAAAATCAGAATAACAATCTCACTGAGAGATTACACAAATAACAATCTCACTGAGAAAGCAATTAGGGAAACAATACCTTCCACAATAGCATCAAAAAAGATGAAATTCCTAGTAATCAATCTAACAAAGGAAGTAAAAGAACTTTACATTAAAAACTACAGAGATTGGCCAGGGATTTAGCTCAGTGGTTCTGCCACCTGCCTCGCAAGTGCAAGGTCCCAAGTTCAATCCCTGGTACCAAAAGCAAAAAAACTACAGAGATCAAAAAGCATATCAAAAAATGAGAAGATATCCTCTGTTCTTGGGTAGGAAGAACCAATATAGTGAAAATGTCCACACTTCCAAAATTGTTATACAGAGCAAATGCAATCTTGATCAAAATACCAATAGCATACCTGACAGAATTAGAGAAAAACAATCCTAAAATTCATTTGAAACCAGAAAAGACATAGAATAGCAAAAGCAATTCTGGACAACAAAGGCAAGGCAGGGAGCATTACAATCCTTGACTTTAAATTATACTACAAAGCTGCTGTGATAAAAGCAGCATGGTTCTTGCAAAACAAAACAAAAACCTGACCTGAGGATCAATGGAACAGATTAGAAGATGCCGAACAACTCCAAACACACTTGGACACCTTATCTTTGACAAAGGAGCCAAACACCTTCACTGGAAGAAAGCCTCTCTGATAAATGGTGCTGGGAAAACTGGCTTTCCATATGCCAAAGATTAAAACTAGACCTGTATCTTTCACCATGCACTAAACTAAAATCAAAATGGATCATAGGTTTAAATATTAAAACAGAAACATTAAATCTGCTGGAAGAGAGAATAGGAAGAATTCTTGAAGACATTGGTACAGGCAAAGACTTTATGATCAAAACTCCGATTGCACAGGAAATACAAAGAATCAACAACTGGGATCTCATCTTATTAAAAAACTTTTGCACAGTAAAAGAAACCACCAACAGAGTGAAGAGACAACTCACAATATGGGAAAAAAATTTTGCCAGCTACTCCTCAGACAAAGGAATAATATCTAGAATGTATAAAGAACTCAAAAAAATCAGACTCCCCAAATTTAAAGACCTAATCCAAAAATGGCATCTGAAACAAATAGATACTTTTCAGACAAAGAAGTAGAAATGACAAATAAATATATGAAACAATGTTTGACATCACTGGTCATGCAAGAGATACAAATTAAAACAACACTAAGATTTCATCTCGTCCCCCAAAAGAAGGGTTTTATTAAGAAATCAACCCATTAACAAATGTTGGAGGGGTTGTGGAGAAAAAGGAACATTTCTCTGCAGCTGGTGAGAGTGTAGACTGGTGCAACCACTATGGAAATCAGTGTGAAGACTCCTCAAAAAGCTAAAACCAGACATCCATTTGACTCAGCTATTCTCCTTCTTGGTATCTCCTGGAAAGAATTAAAAGCATCATATCACAGTGATATAGGCACACTCATGTTCTTAGCAACACAGTTTATAATAGCTAAATGTTGGAAACAGCTCAAATGTCCTTCAACCAATGAACAGATAAAGATATGGGTTTTTATATAATGGACTATTATTGTGCCATAAAGAAGGATAGGCTTGGGCCGGAGATTTAGCTCAGTGGTTCCAGTGCCTGCCTCACAAGCGCAAGGACCAGAGTTCGATCCCCAGTACCAAAAAAAAAAAGAATAAGCTTGAGACATTTCTAGATAAATGGATGGACCTTGAGACAATGCCCTTAAGTGAAATAAATTGAACACACATGTTTAAATACCACATTGTTTCTCTGGTGTGAGAAACTGAAAGTATAAATAAGGACCAAAATGTTCAATAGATATTGGGAAATGAAAAGAAAATATTCAAATAGGAAGGGGAACAACAAGGGGAAAGGAAGGAAGGGAAAAGAAAAAAATAGACTAGAAGGAAAAAAATGGAAACAAAGCTTTTGTAAATAAGGAGGAAAAGAGGGGTTGAAGGGAGGGGAGGGGGATGGGAAAAAAGAAGAAACAAGATAGATCATGTACAGGTACAAATTCCCTATGATGAATATTATTGCTGTGTATTTATAAAATGTACCAAAGAAATTTTGAAAAAGAAAAAAATACTGTGGTCCTGGTGCCCAGAGAAAGGGCCCTATTCCTCTCCTTCTGGCCTCTCCAGGCATCTGTTTCAAAGATACCTGGTGGAATATCTGGGGCATGGTATATTTTCTGTTACTGAGTTCAGTGGCTAGAGGAGGGCAGCCAGATTATAACCCCTCTCCTCTTCCCTCCCTAAAGCTGTCTGACTGTTAGAATAGGCACAATTGATCAAAGACTCTTCAGAGATTGTTAAAGTTGAGAAAGGCTTACTTTCTATTATCAGTAAATGTTTCCTAAAGAGAGATTTGTTCAATGAAAGCCACCCCCCCAATCATTGGTAGATTTGAATATGTAAAAATAGATTTGGGGGCGGGGAGGAGCTGAATTTCTCTGCCTGGGGAAGTTCAGTAGCAGGGACTAGGAGGTGAATGAGGCCACAGAAACAAACCCAAAATATTCCTCAGTAGGGAGCCCCAAGACATCTTAAAATAGCAAGGTCTAATATTCCATTTTATATTGTGTTACTATGGTATCACCCTCACTCCCCAAACAAGCACACTCATCTCTGCCTCCAGCAAATATTTAATTCTGTTTCTGGCACATTCAATATGTTGACTGCACATGGATACCAAGGAAGCGGCTGAATTTCCTCTCTGTGGAAGGGTGTTGCAGAAGAAGAGATAGTCCATAAACTGCTCTAACTTGACAAAAGAAGAAAGTGAAACTAGAATGACAAAGAATGAAGCCACTATCTCTGTCTGTTCACCTGCAATTCCCCAAAAATCATACCAAGGGCTTCGGAGCTGCATGAAATACGGAATAGGGCTTTGCACCCATTTTAAGGAGCGGAGACACTATGGCTGATCAGCCCCAAAGACCTGATCCAGCTCTGACCTTGGATCTAATTGCTGACTTGATTTCTCCTCTTAGATGTCCAACAAGCAACTCCAATTTAAAATGGCCAAGAACCAAATGTGATTCCACCTGAACATGCTTCTTTTCCCTGTTTTCTCAGTTAATAGTCCCACATCTACTCAGTTGCACAAGCCCTAAACTTACAAGTCTTCCTCACTCCTTTCTCTTATCCTCTGTATCAGTGATGGCAAACCTTTTAGAGCTTTCAATGATACAAATAGCCCACCATAGGGTACACACACAATAGGTTTGCCACACTGTTCTCTATCAAAGTGATTAACAGGCTTAGTCCCTTCTCCAAGTCACATCCTAAGTCTGGACACTTATCTTTTCTGTACTTCTCCACTGAGTCTACTCAAGCCTAAGCCACCAGCCCTCAATACTACAAGTACAAAAGCCTCCTAGCTGCCCTGCCTCTATTCTGGCCCGCAGCGGCCTTTTGTCTACATGGTGGTAGTAGCCAGACAGGGGTATGCCTATGAATCTAAATTAGAGTCTATCACACCGCCACTTAACAATAATCTATAGTTTCTCATTGCAATCCAAACTCCTCTGTGGTCTATAAGGCCCCATGTGACCGGGATGGGATCTTGCTGGTTTCTGACCTCATTTCCTTCCACTCTTCATCCAGTCACAGGGTATCATCCATACTGGCTCCTTTCCTCATACAGACACACACACACAGCTCCTTCTTGCCTTAGAGCCATTGTACTTGCTATTCTTCTGCCTAGAGTGCTTCCCTTTCTTTTTTGCATAACTTCCCCAACCCACAGACTTCTACTCTCTAGTCAGTCTCCACCTTTTACTTTGTTTTATTTCCTTGTAACAATTATTTCTTGTTATTTTTCTTCTTTCTGTCCTTACTAGGATATAAGTTCCATGAAAGAAGAGATTTTTAAACCCCAGCTCCTAGGACAGTATCTGGCCCAGATTAGTACTCAAGAAGAATCTATGCAACCCTTGGCCTAGGGTTGCTGCTCGAGGGTAGAGCACTTGCCTACTATGTATGAGGTTCTGGGTTTGACCCCAACACTGCATGGATGCACACAGCATACATACATACATACATACATACATACATACATACATACATAAAATAAGCAAGCAGGCGATGAATGTATCTAAGCTCCACTGCTTCCTTCTTCCTCTACAAAAGGCCACCTGTTATGGCTTGTAACTAGATGTCCTCACAAAACCTTATGCACTCATAGGTGGGGCTTTTCAGAGCTGGTTGGATCTAGGGTGTGTGATATTGGGATTAAGGATGTGTGGTACTAAATCAGTCCACTGATTGGAATTAGCATAGTTCTGGGTGTGGATAATGGCAAGACCCATTCTGGGTGTGGGTGGCACCACCCAAAAGGCTTGTACCCTGGATAGGACAAGAGGGAAAAGGAGGCTTGCTTTGCTACTTGCTTCTGCTTCACTGCCTCCTGCCTGCCATGCTATGTACTGTTTCTCCTCTGCCATGCCACCCTGCTGTGGAGACAGCCAACTGTGGATTGAAACCACTATAAACTGTGAGCCAAAATAAACCTTTCCTCCTTTACTTTGTGTGTGTTGAGTAGTTTGTCTCAGCAATGAGAAAAGTAACTAAGACACCACCCCAAAATGAAGCATCTGGTAAAGGCCTATCATTAAGCTTTGTCATTTGATTCCTTCCTGTAAGTCAGTAAAGTAGACAACATATCCATGTAGATGCTTTTCCGATTTCAGTTTGGGGGGCTCCCCTGGAAAAAGCAGAGTCCTCATTAAAGTCTAAAGAGGCCCTACAAAAATTCACACAAGAGACAAGTTTCATTCTTGCAAAATAAAAGTTTTGTTCCTTGCCATTTTGTTTTCTCTTCAAAGATTCTTCTCAAATGGGAAAAGGCTCATCGGTTGATTTTTAGTAACTAACTTTAGTCAGTGACTGAAGAAACCTTTTCACTTATCTATTCAATTTTGCTTTCTGAGTTCAAATACCATAAATAACCATGGGATGTGCCTGTGTGTGTATAAATAGCAGATGATGAGGGCTCCAGTTGGTTGAAAATGCTTGTGTTCTGATAGCCCATGATGTATCACAGGCTTGAAAATGATAGTAATAATTCTTATAGCAAAGGAATGTTGTACATGTTTATTTTTTAAATAACACAAATTTTCTTTGCTTTTATTAAATACTTGTAAGTGCCCAGTTCAACAGATTCTGTGGTTGAAATACTCAAAAGTACAATTGAAATGTCATTGAGCTCTAAGTGCGGTAAAGCAAGTGTACGTATATTTTGTTTTACACACACATGTGCATGCACACACACACACACACACACACACACACACACACCTGAATATATCAATGACCCTGAGCTCTGAGGGGGTGTTCTTCATCTTCCCCTTAGACTAGAAAGTTGCTGATTGTTTTGATGGAGATCCTTGCAGCCATGACCCCTAAGTGATTTCTCAGTGTAGTTTAGGGATGATGTTGCTCCTAGAGAATGTCCTGAGTCATTGCCTGCATCTCTCCTGAGATCTGCAGTCTGCAAGGGGATCCACCACTCTCCCCTCACCAGGCCAGGGAAATTAGGAGAGAGTCAGAAATGAAGACAATGGAGAAAGAAAAAGAAAGTGGTAAGAGGAAAAAGGTAAATGTAACTGATTCTCCCCTTTTCTGATTATAACCAGAAGGCAGTCTGAGGGCCTTTTAATTAACTCCCTTTTAAGGTCTGGCAAGGATAAAAGACACTGCATTTAGATGTTTTTGCTTCTGTTGCCTAAATGACTTGCTTATTCCAAGGGGAAGAAAAAACTGGGGAAAGAATCATAAAATAAAAATTTTCTTGCTTTTTTTCTTTTTATAAAGTGAATATGTGAGGAACATAGAAATATTATAAAAGAGTCATACCATTTTCTTGCAATCACTAACATCCTACACTAATGGGTCTGGGTAGCACAGGGGATAGAGTCATAATGATTTTTATTATGGATTGAATTGTGTTCCCTCAAATTTTATATGTTAAGGCCTCATCCCCAACATGATATTAGGAGGTAGAACATTTGGGAGTTGATTAGATTTAGATGAGGTCATGAGAGTGGAACCCACATGATGAGATTAGTACCTTATAAGAAGAAACAGAAGAGAAGTCTCTCACCCTCTGCCATCTAAGGACAGACACAGCAGCAAAAAGAAGCTGTCTGCAAGCCAGGAACCAAATCTGCCAGCACCTTTTTTTTGGACTTTTTATGCTCCAGAACTGAGAGAAATAAATGTCTGGTTGAGGGTACCCAGTCTGCAGTATTTTGATACAACAGTGGAGCTAAGAGAGTGTTTTCCAGTCACTCATTTAGCAGATATTTCCTGGGCATCTCCAGCACTCCAGGTACTGTTCTGGACTTGTAGTAAAGCAATGATGAATCAAATATGGTTCCATTTTCGTTGGACTTTAATTCCAGTGGTGAAATCTGCCATAGACCATAAACAAATAAATTCTAGACAGTGACAAGACCATGAAGAAAACACAACGGGTCTATACAATGCAGTATGACTGGGAAGGGGCTACTTTAGACTGGGTAGTCAAAAGAGGCCTTTTGGGGTGGGGACATTTGATTTGAATGACAAGAAAAGTGACCAAAAGACAATGTGGTGGAAAAAACATTCTGGGCATAGGGAAGAGGTGTTAGCATTGTGACTGTTACCTCTGAGTTAGGTCAAGCAGAGAATGAAGACGGACTTCAGACTTCAGTTCAAAGAACTGGGACAGACTTCTGTTTAGAATTGGAAGCAAGGAAAAAAAAAAGAAGTCGAAGCAAGAGATACATAGCAAAAAATTCATATAAGAAGTTTCAGAGTTTGAATAACAATGGTTTTAGAAGAATGTGCCATTCCACACAAGTCCTCTCCTTGTGTTTCCTTCATTATCACCACCTACCATCCATACAACATGCAACAACCATGCAACTTCATGAGGGTAATCACATCATCAGCCACCTCTAAGTAACCTTTATCAGACTCATTTTTAAATTCAGATCTTACATTAGTGGAATACGTTTGTTGTGACTGACAAGTCAATGTTGATACATTATTACCAGATAAAGTCCATACTCTATTCTAATTTCTAATGCCCGTCTTCTTTCAGGATCCAATCCAGAATGCCATGCTGCATGTAGTCGTGTTTCCTTAGAATTCTCTTGGCTAGAAGACTCTCTTAGATTTTTCCTATTTGGCTGATCTTGACAGTCTTGAGGGGTACTAGTCAGGTATCTTGTAGAATATCTTTCTTTTTAAATTTTTATAAGTACATGTTTTCCATACATAATGATCACATTCATCATAGGGAATTTTCCCCTGTACATAATGTCTTGATTTTCCATTTCCCTCCCTCTCTTCAACCCTACTTCCCCTCCCTATTTACAAAAGTTTTGTTTCCATTTTTTCCCTTCTATTCTCTTTTTTTAAATCCTTTTTCCCTTTCTTCCCTTCTCCCTATTTTGTAGACTGTTTCTCAATTGGAATATGTCTGATTTTTTTTAATGATTAGACTACAGTTATGGGTTATTGCAAGAAAGACCATAGAATTCAAGTATGATTCTCATCAACTCAAATAAGAGTACATGATGTCAACATAGCTTATCATTGTTGATGTTAACCTTGATCCCCTGGCTGAGATTCCAAGTCATTTTTTATTCCTCACTCTCCCTTATTCCCAGCATCATACTAGTCATCAGGTCTCACCGAACATACCTCTGAGAGTTCTCCCCTATACCCTGTTTTCATCACTATTTTCCTCAGAGCCTCTCATCTAAGTTCCCAAGCCTTCTCAGCATCCTCTACCACAACCATCAAAACCATCTGAAAATAAAGCTATAATCATATCCTCTCTCAGGCCAAACAACCCCACTTAAAATCAGTACCTCTGTTTTAGTTGCAAGGTAAGGCTCAAGCCAGCACCTAGCACAGAGTAGACATTTAACAATTTTTGTGACATTATGGTAAAGATTTAAGGAGAACTCATTTAATTGTACTTATAATGCTAACGCTTAACATGTAAATGAATCTATTCAAACAATAACTGCACACCTATTTTAAGTTATTGTTGATGATACTTCACAGTACAGTACCATCTGTCTTCCTGTTCCTAGCTCAAAATTCTTACATTTTATTTTAACAACCACTCAATGGTATCTTTTCCATACCATTGCATAGCACAGAAAGGGCATACATTAAAGTCCTGGAGGTTGGAATAAGGCTCATTGCTTCTTAATATTTTGGACCAAATTATTCAAGTATTTGTTATCCAAATCAATATGTACTTTATACAATCAAAAATTAGGTATAAAAAAATAGATTTTGGACAGTGATATATGTGTACCCATGTTTATTGTGGCAAAATTTGTAATAGCTAAAGCTTGGAAACAGCCCATCAACTGGAAACTGGATAAAGAAGATGGGGGTTTTTTTCATAAAATGGAATAGTACTCAGCCATAAAGAATGAGAAACTAGAGTCATTTATAGCTAAATGGATGCATATTGAGGCCATGCTCTTAAGTGAAATAAATAAGACACACATGTATAAATACTGAATAGTTTCTCTAGTGTGAGAAACTCAGAGTGTAAATAAGGACTAAAAGGATTAATAACTAATAATTGATACTTTGAAATAGGAAAAGGTCCAAAGGGGTAGGGGTGGTGGGAGGGGAAGGGGAAAGGAAAGAATGGAAAGGAAAAATTATGAGAAAAGAAAAAACAAATGGAAACGAAGTATGTAAATAGGGAAGGGTTTAGGGGTGAAGGGTGCACAGGTAATGGGGAAAAAATAAGAACCAAGATACATCATGTACAGGTACAAGCACCCAAAGATAAACCTAAATGTATTGTATACCTAAAATGTACCAATAAAAGAATTTAAGAAAAAAAAAAAAGGTATTGGGCCAGGGATTTAGCTCAGTGGTTCCACTGCCTGCCTCACAAGTGCAAGGTCCTGAGTTCGATCCCCGGTACAAAACAACAACAACAACAACAACAAAAACAACCAAAAAACAACAAAACAAAAAAAATTAAAATAAAATAAAAAGCCCTGGGGGTATAGCTCAATAGTAGAACCTAGCATGTGTGAGGCTTTGGGTGTTCATTTCCCCACAGTAAATGAGGAGGAGTGGGGGGAGGGGGAGGGGGAGGGGGAGAAGGACTCCGACGACTCCGACGACGAAGGAAAAGTATTAGGATCCCATTAGGGCCCACACATTGCAATGGGCTGGTATGCCTTTTAAATCTCTTTCGATCTACAGGTCCTCCATTCTTTTATGAAAATTACTTATTTATTTAGTCATTTGTCCTATAGAGCTTCCCACAGTTTGTTTTATACTGTTTGTATTCTTTTTTTGTTGGTACTGGGGATCGAACTTGGGTCCTTGCGTTCGCGCAACAGGCAGCAAAACCACTGAGCTAAATCCGCGGGCCTGTTTTATACTGTTTGAATTCCTCTAATTTGTCCAAATTTCTAGAATGAGAAACTCAGTGAAATTAAGTTTTGGTTCTTTGGCTAAGTAAGAGGAGTTGCTCTTCCTTTGACTGTCAGAAGATACATATTATTTGGTTGTTTATGGTTTTGTTGTGCTAACAATCATTTCTCCTCAATCCTAGATCTAACAGTTCTTTAGAGGTTGTAGAAATGTGATACTGGTTGAGCGTCCTTTATCCAGAAACTCAAAATCCAAAATACTCCAAAATTCAACACTTTTTGAGTACCAATACGATACCACAAAGTTGAAAATTCCTCACCTGACCTCATGTGACAGGTCAGAGTCAAAACACTGGCACAGTAAAAATATTTTATATAAAATTACCTTCAGGCTCTGTGTATTAAGTATATATGAAAAATAAGTGAATTTTATGTTTAGACCTGGGTCCTATCCTCAAAATATCTCATTATGTACAGTATATGCAAACATTTTAAAATCTGAAAAAAATCTGAAATCTAAAATATTTCTGCTCCTTCAAATAAAAGATATTCAACCTATACTCTAATATTATCATTCTTTTGTTGCTTACCAACTGGATTAGCTCTATAAAAAGGGGTTTCCCCTCATGTATAGTTCACATAGGGAAGGTAGAAAAAATGGTAGCATTTCTTTATCAGTTTTCAATTCAATAATTAATTACTTCCCAATGATCTAAATATGGTCAATTTTTGCGCATCGTTATGAACCCATAGAGTTAAACATATCTGATGTGCTATCTGTTATCCCCATTGATGTTCAAACTATCACATCTTTGGCCATTTGGAGCTTCTTTAAGTTGGTTCTGGAGTCCTCGTGGAATAACCCTAGTTTTCTTCAGTAGCTTCCTCACTATTTATAAGGCAATAGACCTCAGGTTTCTCTTGTTTGCTTTTGCTCCAGACCCTGATTCAACCATTTCTCCAAGTAGCCTGGATCCTTTTGTTGGGAAATGTGATCTCAAGGCCTTGATCAGAGCTCAAGGAGTGCTCACTGCTTTTGGGTTGGTTAGACAATGACTTTGAAGTTTCAGATTTCTTAGACATAATAGTGGCTATTAGCATGTTTTCTAGGGACTAACTACCTTGTCTTGAATCACTGCTATACCACTTATTAGGCATGTGATATTAGGTTAGTTTATCAACTTTTCTGTGCCTCAGTTTCCTCAGTAGTAAAATGAAAATAATGCCACTTGCATATTCATAGGATCCTGATGAGGTTTAAATGTGGTAACTCATGTAAAGTGCTTAGAATATGATCTGGCACAAAGGGTTGTATAAGTTAGCTATTATTATTCTCATTACTAATCTCTTTCCAATCTTGTAATTGTTGCTCACACACACTGTGGGTCATCTGATATGATCATGAAGAACTTACATTTTATTCATATCTAGTGACTCACTGATTTTTTTTTAAAAACTATTCTAAAGTTCATCTGAACTTGTTCTACTAATGTGCTGCTCTAAACTGATGTAACCCACATTCATATTAAAACATTTCCTGTGAAAGAATCCAAGTTTAACAAAACAAATGGCATTCATAAGGTCCCCAAGCGCCAGTGAACTTCCTGAGTTTTATGCTTGTCTAGAAGAGGGTAAATTGGCAAGAACTTGGTTTGGAGGAACCCAACCAAAGAGGTATAATCTTACTTTGCACTAGGGTATTTCTCAAGTCACATTTGTCTGGTCTTTCCTCGTTGAACACCGGCATCTAACCAGGGTTGGCATTCCCCAAAGGCCCCTAGCTCCTTTCTAATCAAGCTGGTAGAGCTGCAAGACAGTCCAAATCACACAAACCCTAGTGTTGGTCCTGTCTGGAACCCATTGATATTATGATCTATTCGCCTTTGCTGCACAATTCTTTTTGCAGGTGTGAAGAATTAAAAGATTTCGGAACTGCTTCCACTGAATGAATGATCCAGAGTACAATGACAGGGAAGCAGCAGCCCTCCAGGCTGTTTCTTTGGTGGTCCATTAGATCCCAACAAAGTCCCAAAGTGCTTCTCTTCTAAACCTAAAAACTCTACAGAGCCCTAACATGAACAGTCTCTGCAGTGGTTATGCCATGCGTTCTTCTAATCAAAGGGTTTGTTTGCAATTTTACACACTTACCTCACTGACACATAATTGCACTGTCATTGCATCAGCCATGCCAAACTGTCTACAGCTTGCTGGCTAGAAATTCCCAGGATGCACTAAGGTCCATCATTGCTTAAACAAAAATTCACTCATTTGTTTTCTCTTTCTTTTCCTCCCTCCCCTCCCACATCTTTTCTCTCTTTCTCCATCTTCCTCTCTCCTAACAGCATTCTTAGCAATTTTTAAGTAGCTGCTTGTCATTAAGATTACTTGGCATTTAAAGCACTTTAAAATATAACTGTGAAACCCAAATGTTTGCCAAGAGAAAAGTGTGTGTGGATAATTGTATATTTATATAAAAGATACTGTTCACTAAAAATAATAAAGTGGATCTTTAAGTATTGGCATAGAAACAGTTTTTGGTGGTACTCCACACAAGGAATGTAAACATTTTCCTACGAAAAAAAAAAAGAAGGGGGTGAAGAGATGGAGGCAGGGAAGGAGAGAGGGAAGTGAAAGGGGATGGAAAAGGAATTAAGATGTGTTATGTACCTATACCAACTTACCACAGGAATGTATATGCATGTACCAACAAACTAACGTAAAAGAAAACAAGTGTATACACTATTGAAAGAAGCTGAATTTTTATGGGTCAGGGATTTAGGTCAGTGTCACCGCGCCTGCCTCACAAGTGCAAGGTCATGAGTTCGATCCCCAGTACCAGAAGAAAAAGAAAGAAAGAAACTGAATTTTTAAAGGAAGCCCTGAATAAAAGAAATGGCCATTATGCCCTATTTTCTTTGCTGAACACTGAGGAATAATCATTTTGAAAAAGAAGAAAAGAAAGAAACTACCTGGATTAATTAACTAAAAAAATCTTCTCACTGTTTTTATTAGCATTTCTTTGATTACTACTTAAGTAACTTTTTTAATATTCAAAAGCCATATATGCATATTTGTTTTTGTGATTGGTCATTGCCTTTTATTTTTCAATTAGGATGTTCATCTTTCTAATTTATTTTGTACAAGCTCTTTATATTGATACTGACACCTTATCAATTAAGTAACAAATATTTTCTCATTTTGCTCTTTTTTGTGTAGCATGTTTATGATAGATGATCTTATTGTAGTTTAAAGCAACAATTTCTCTTGTATGTATTTTCTTTTACACTTAAAGTGAGATTCTCCATTTCATGATCATGTAAATATTCAATTATATTCCTACTATTTGGGGGGCTCTATTTTTAAATATTAAACTGTTGGGATTTGGAATTCAACTTGATGTATAAACTAGGGAATTCAAAGCAATGACTTTTTTAAATAGCTCACCTATTATCCTATAATCAAATCCTACATAATCTTCAGCCTCAGCTCAAATGCACACCCTCTGAGAAGCCTTTCAGGATCCCCCATTTGGGAGGGAGCTCACCCTCACCTCAGTTCTCCCCTCCTCCTCTCCCTCCTTTCTCATGGCTTTTCTTTCTCGTATTATAATTATCTGTACATATCTCTTCTATTGTACCATACTGCATACTCCTGTAGAGCTGGGACTGAGTCTTATTCATCTTTGATTCCCCAAAGCCCTCATCCAGGCCTCACACATTTGTGGAAAGAAAGCGTGATACAGCAGCTCTAGGCCCTATCCACCCCCAGCCAAGCCCCTGCTCCCTTTCACAGACCAAGAACAGATGAGACCTCACAGCCAGGATGGGTCTGGCTGCCTTGTGCATCTGGGGGATTTGGTGGGGGCCAAGAATCCAAGGCAGCTCTTGTGTGAACAACAAAGCTGGTATTTATAGAACAAGGTCACGCACTTCAGGCTAAGCAGATACAAAAGTGACAAAGATGTCAGTCAGGCGCTGGGTGAGAAAGGGCTCTCTGGGTATCCAGTGCCTTCATATCTGTGAGCATCAGGAATGTCTGTACCACTCCATGGACAAACAGGGAGCCCAAGACAGGCTTTATCATTGTTGGTTGATTATAATCACAAGAACAGAGATTGTGAAACACTGCATGACTCAGGAGAGGCTCTAGTGGTGTAGGCAAATACATACTAGCTTCTGGACAAACTCACTGAGGCCATAGCTACCCTAAGACTAGGCTTTAATTGAAAACATAATATTCTAAAAAACACCCATAATATTCTTCTCATGCTAAATTCACTTCAATATAGATATAGTTGTGATTAAGGCTTGTCTAAAATCAGCCCATTTCAGTTGTCCTCAAGTTCTAAGCTAGAGAATACTACTTAGTCACCGTGGTGTATTTCCTGCCAGGCAATAGAGGGAGCAGAGCAGAGCAGAGGGGGCTTTAGCACGGATGATGAGTTGGGAACTTCGTCTGGGGTGAATGATGTATTGAGAACCAAGAATTGATTAAGTATGAAGTATGGTAGCCATGGGTGGCTGGTTTTTGTTTTTGCTATTAATAATACTTTATGCAGAAGAAGCAGTAAAAGCAGCTATAGTAAAGGAAAAGGAGAAGTTGACCACACTAGATTTAAAAATAAACTTGCTTATAAAAGTTGACCACACTAGATTTAGACATAAAGAACCACTCCGCCTTTCTCTATCCTTACTTCATTCATCTTTTCTCTTATTACCCTGCATCCTTCAAAGAAAAAAGTAATTGACAAACTTCTATTACTAAAACCCCAGAAGACATAAGGATAGAGGAGCTATAGGAACTTCATAGTTATATTCCTCACTGAACAATTCCAGGAGCTGAGATAAGTATGTTTCTAAGAAAACTCCATGACAAAGAGAAGTCAAGACTAGAAGCTGTTTCAGACTAGAAGCAGGCTTATCTGGCTACTGCTCCAAGTACAATTTCAGAATTATGAAATGTGAAGTTGCTTGAAATCTATGGATTGTGCTATTATATTTAAATACGTTAAAAAATGTTTTAGCCACAGCTCTTACAAGATTGATAAATCATGAGCTCCTGAAATAAAAGAAAAAACTATACACTAAAAACATGTGAAATTCCTTTTAAAATGCACTGAATGTATAATATCTCAACCATAAGGAAAAGCCCAACAAGTGGAGACCTGCATGGGAGCAAGCCACTGAACAGCTTGAGACCTTCAATAATAGATGCAAAGTTAAGAAAATGTCAACACTGATAATAGACTGCTCAGGGTGACTCAAATGCAGCTTTGGCTCTCCTGATCACTTCTGGTATTAATTGGGCTTACAAAAGCAAACAGCTCACATTTTGTCCACTGTACAGAACAACCAACAGGTTTGGTATTATGTAATGATGTGGGCCTTGAATAGGAAAAGGACAACTCAGCTTTGATAAGAATTTTTATTTCTGGAACTTCTGTCCTTTGAAAATATCAGGAATATTCACTTGCTATTTCCTAACAACTCTGCTGAAGCATGTTTTGGGAAAGGAAGAACTTGAGCCAGATGGTCATTTTACAGATTATACGCAGGAGTGAGGGACTATTACTAGGCAGTCACTGCACCAGGGGTTTATCCAGAAAAAGCAGCACACAACCAAAGACTTAGAACCGAGGCTGGGCTAAGCATCTTGAAGCATACAGGATCTCCAGGCAGACAGCAAATAGCCTCTAAGGATCTGAAAATAAGGCTCACTTAGCCAAGGAAAGAGGAGTATGAACAGGCACCCAAATAAAATCTTAGACTCTAGGGGTATAGTGTTTATTCCCTGAAGAACAACTGTTTGTCTCTCATTTACTACTCATAAGTGGTTAAGAAAAAACTTTAGTTAAGGGAGGGCGTTGAGTAGTGCCTGAAATCTCAATTTCAAAGAGTCTTTCTCATCAGTACAAAGTATAATTGTGATTGTAAAAGAAGCAGTCACAGGGCAGATGACCTCTAAGAATCTCTTTTCTTACCTCTCATTTTCTTATGATGGTAGATATTTCTTCAAGGTTACAATAATATCAAAACAAAGCGAACAATCAGGAAAACCTTGTGACATATCAGAGCCAATAAAGGCTCAAAAAATTCTTGCTGATGAAGCAAACAAATGTTCCCCAACAGCATTTCCTGTTTATTTATCAATAATGCAGACCAGTGTTGATCTATCTTAGGAGGCATATACATCCATTTGGAAACTTTTATTTGTTTAATTCTGTAAATAAATGCCAAAGATGTTCACTCCAGAAATAAAATTAAAAACCAACCTCAAATTAGGAAAGATACAAATATTTGTATCAAATATTTGAAAAGCTCAGCTGTCTTTTTACTCACTTGCCTGCTAACCTTGGAAATTTTGCTAGTTGCAAAGGTGTCTTTTATTTTCCAAAATTTTGTTTTCCTGAATTATTTCCCAATAATTTCTGAGGGAACATTGGAAATGGGGCGCGGGGAGGGACACTTGACTTTAACCTCACCCTTCCAAGATTTTTAAAACAAAACAAGTACAGCAATAATGGAGGAAGCCTTTTTTAGAGCCATTCTCATGTCCTAGACCCAAATGTACAGTGGTATTAACAGAAACAACTAAATATCCACAGCACCTATGGAAACAGATCTTCTTGCGTAATTTTTATTATGAATCAGTTCCTTTTGTGACACTTCACTGAACCTTGGGAAGAAATAAATGCTTCCATAACTTGACCTACAATTTATTGGTGGGGGACCAGAGGGCAGGATTGTATCTCCCTAACTACAAAGCAAAACAAGGCTTTCTCTTCCACAGTTACCTTCCAGCCTCCACTGAGAGACAGACTCCTCTCAAGGAACCACTGAGGAGGCGGCCTGGGGATGTTATGGGGAGGGTTTGGATAGTGCTCAACAAAATCAGAGCTGGGTTACAGCAGCCAGGTAGAGTGTTTAATGGATGTTAACATTCATCCCTCCCTTCCTTCACCCTGACACATTAAACAGACATTCACTACCACCCCTCAAAAGATATTCTGTACAGCACGGCCGGCCGCTGAGCCTCCTGACTGCTGCCTGCCTTTTGCCTTGGCAACTGGCTCTGCCTGCGGACCCTGCAGTATGACTCAGCATAGGGAAATCTGATGCTGTGACACACACAGCTCTCAAACCTGCTTTGACTACCAGAAGCAGCTGATTATAATGAGTCCCTGGGGACCCTGCTTCAGTGGTGATGCTCAAAATGAGTAAACACTAGGGCAGTACCTTCCAATTAAATGCTACTGAAATGCAGAGGAGTGTGCCTTGGCGTTGTGAAGAGCTCAGGGTGAGAGGCTTCCTTTTGGGCTATTCCAGGCCCTGCTTATCAGCTTACACATATCGGGCTGTGATGATGATGATGGCAATGGTAGCAACTAACATTAACAATAAAGATATCATTTACAGAATGCTTATTATTTGCTAAATGTTTGGTATATGTTGCCTCATTTACCTCCCATAGCAACCCTGGATGGGTCACAGTAAAATCCTCATTCTACGGATGAGGAAATCAGGGATCACAGAGCCAAAGTCAAGTTGTGATTAAGCAAGATTTGAGCCCAGACTGTGGGGGGAGGGGGTCCAGGCTCCCAGCCACTTCGACATTACTGGCTTTAGAAAAGCTGAACTTTCTACACTAGTATTGTTCTAAATCTAAGCATGCCCAAAAGAAGGAATAAGAAACCTCAAATTGACCTCTGAGCTTTATGTAGACCAGCATTTCCCCAGACATGGTCCCTCCAGCAAACTTGGAGCCAGACTATCTCAGCTGCATCTGCAGTAGCTCTCAGGGCCTCTTCCAGAACCTGACCCTGCAGCTCCCTGCAACCAGGCTGTCATTGGCTCCCACCCCAGCCTTGCAGCTAGTGCTGTCATTATAAAAAGATATTTCCAAATGGATAAACCCTGAAGGTTCAGGGAAAAGCCTGCACTTCTATAACTGAATAAATGTGGTTGAAATGGCAAGGATAATTAAAATAACAGATAATCCTCAACTCTCATTTGATGACAGAATAAAACTTCTCTGCTACAGAATTCATCAGAACTGCTCACAACTCTGGCTTCCTTGTTTTATTTCTTCTGCTAATTTTCAACTGAAGATTGTGGAGAAATAAAATAACTAAAAGCAAAAAGAGGTGGCAAGAGTCTGACATCTCCAAAGATGGGAAAATTGGTCACTGGACACACGGGAACAAAGAAAAATGTAACCTGAACATAGGCATTCAGGAGCTCAGTGATGGCCCAGAGAGAGCAGGTCTTGGCCATACTGTGATTTAAGGGTGCAGATGAAGCACCAAGGCTGATGTGAGGAGGAGGAAGACTGGAACCTGACAGAGAAAAGCTGTGTCCTGTGCTCTTCCTAGAAAAACAAAAAGGCCCACCATGGAAAGAACCTTCTCCTTTTTTTTCTGGAAGGAGAGGAAGTGTGTTTTCTTCATCAGGGGAAACCAACAGAAGAGGAACTACCTACAGAAGAGGAACTACCTACAGAAGACTCCTCGGGGTGGTAATATCAACCACTTCTGAACCTGGACCCTGAACAACTAAACTGGGTTGGGAGAGAAATTTCTGTGCTGGGCCTCTTGGTCCCTGAAATGTCATTGTAAAGTGTTTTGTAAAGTGAGCTAAGCCCCTCTGGGTGCATCCAACATTGGTACTGTAATGACCACCAGCTCCGATTGAAAATGACAACCCAAAAAAAGGTCACATAACAAGGAGATTAGACCATCTTTATGTTCCAAGAACAGCCTCATTTCTAACTGTTTCATCAGGCTGATCTGGGACCACAGCAGCTGATAGGACCCTGGCTATACTAGAAGCCGTATGAGAGGTTAGAAATAGACAATGGGAGAAGCACAGCAAAAATACCAGAGCCTAGATATAAAATTATGATAAAAATAGCTCATAGTCAAGGAGCTATACAACAGAATGGTTAGGAATGTTAAATTGCCTCCAACACATAGTAGCCATAGGGTCTTGGGCAGGTTTCTTAACTTCTCTGAACCTTAGCATTACAGTATCTAGCAACATTGAAGCATCTACTTATTGTTACTAGTCAGATATTATGCTAAGTGTTTTTCAAGCATTTCTTAATGAATCATCAAAATAGCTTCATGAGGTATGTCCTACTGTTAGAATCTCCATTTTTCAGATGAGGATGAGCTCATAGTCACATAGCTAGTAAGCAACCAAGCCAGGACTAGAACCCAGGTTGGTCTGACTCAAAGGAGAACAAGAAGCTAAGGGGAAAACTGACAGTAACTGCTCCTGAAATGTCTATCTCTTCTATACTTTGTGACACTATGCTTTATACAGTTGTTGCTTGTGTGATATATCAGAAAACTTTAATGAAATTAGCATCAGAAAGGCATATTACCTGGAAATACTCCTGGCTCATCCCAGACCTGATTTAAGGCTGCACAATTGAATGTTGAATTTGGAGAGTTCTGGGAGCTCAAAGCCCTGAGTATTTCCTTCAACAAACATCCCTTCCTGAAGGGCCTCCTGACCATCTCTTTCACCTCAGAGAAGAGCACAAAGAAGTCCACTGGAACCTAGGAGCATGATTCCCCTTCCTGACTCAGCAACATCCTGGGGAAAATGGCTGGCTCAAGGAACACAATGAAGTACTCATTAACCAAATTAACTTTAATGCTGTCATTGCACAGGAAAAGCCATGCTTCTCTAAATTGTTGCTGGGGACCTAAAAAATGAGGGCATGGTAACTCTAAAAAGGGCAAGATTTGCTGTGTTGAAAATTTACTGAAATCTCACAGACAAAACGTTGAGCAAAAGAAAACAGACACAAAGAAGTATGCACTTAACAATTCCATTTAGAATAAAGGTCAAAACAGGCAAAACTATTTTGTGTTATGTAGGAATGCATTTTCAGATGGTAAGAATGTAAAGAAACAAAGGGAATTAATTCCACGGAAATCAGGAAAGTGATTACTTTAAGGGGGTTGAATTCTACTGGATAGGAGCTCCTGGGGTACTGGCAATGTCCTTGGCCAGGGTGTCAATGACACAGAATTTCTTTTATTATAATTCATTTAATTTTGTAGAATTCTTTTTATATAATTTATGTATGAACTTTTCTGTGTTATATTTTGCAATAACAAAAATAGCTGTTTTGTTTTGTTTCACTACCGAAATTTGTAGTAATCTCACCTAAGAAGACTGAATTTCTAACAAGTTTCCAAAGAATGCTGATGCTATTGTGCTTTGAGTAGCATAGATCTAGCCTGCTTTTACCCATCCTTAAAAGATGGAAACATTCCACATGATATAGGATGCATGATACGGTCTTCTACTTATTTTGTAATGTAGATCTATCCAGTTTCTAGTCTGAATAGGTTATTGAGTTGATTTCAAGATTATGTGAACAATCCTCCCTGCTTCCAAATAAGCATGTGCACACACACACACACACACACACACACACACACACTCAACATTGTAAATTATCTGTGCCCTATTGAATTCCACCATGCAGGGGATAAGTTCAGTGGTTTTAGATGCCATGTGTATTAATAAGCTTTCCCATCTTTTGGCACAAAATACCCAACAGTCACAATTTAAAGAAGAGTTTAAACATTGCTCATGGTTTCGGGGGATTCAGTCCAAATCAACAGGATCCAAAACAGGAACATCATGACTGGAAGGTATGATAAAACAAAGATGCTTGGTTCATGGCTGAGAAGCAGAGCAAAGGAACAATGTCAGAGAGAAAGGACTGGGACCATTCATAGTACCCAAGATCACATCTCCATGACCTACCCAGACACACCCAGAAGTGAGCTTTACTAATCCCCTGAGCATTTTTTAATCCAGTCAAATTGAGGTATCATAATTAATGGTCACCACTCACCCCTTGTCAACTTGACAATGAGACACATCTCCTTAAACTATGCTTAATCTCTAAATAAATACAAGGTCATAATTTTACATAACATGAAACAATTATCCTACACATGACCAGAAATACACTAATTCCATTTCCAAAGTCTCAACAATTCTATTTTTTTTTTTGGTACCAGAGATCAAACTCAGGACCTTGCACTTGCGAGGCAGGTGCCAGAACCACTGAGCTAAATCCCCAGCCAATTCTAGTATTTTTTTAAATTCCAGGTCAAGGTCTCTTCTTAGACTCTAGAAGTAGGGCTGTCACTATTACTACACTTGAACATGTGGTTTAGAAGCCATTGGAAATGGTTTGTGGGAGGTTTTTGGAAAAGTTTGGAGAAGTGACTAGAGAAGCCCTAGAATTGCAAGCAAACCTTGATGGGTGCTTCTGGTGGAAACTCAGAGGACCAGAATGCAATTTTAGTATATGTGCTGCCGAAGTGAGCACAGGACCAGAATGCAGATAGGAATGAAAACAATAAAGGCCAGAAGAAGAGGTTTCAGTTGGGAACAAGGGCTCGATTGGCAATTGGACTAGAAGCATGTATGTTACACTCTCGCAAAAAAATTTATCTGGATTTTGCTCATGTCCTTAAACTTTGCAGGAGACTGAAATTATGGGCAGTGGATTGCTTGATCTGATGGTGGAAATTTCAAAGAAACCCAACATTTAGGCTGTGGTGTGGGTACTAATGATTGCTGTCAGTCAAATTTATTGTAAGAATTGAGGACAAAAAGGAGAGCAGAAAAATTTGAAAAACTTAAATTTTGGCCTACAAGGAACCACATGTAAAGTTGGGGCCAGAAGTGTGGTTGCTAAAGAGATTAGCACCATTAAAAAGAAACCAAGTACTTTGTACAGGAATGATAAGAAGAAAGATACCTTGAGGATATCTCAGAAATCAATAAGACACACACACACAGACACACACACACTGCACACTGAAGGATGCAAAACTTTCAACCTTTCATTTGAAAAGAGAGTCCCTACAACCCCTACTAGAGAAGGAGTTTCTAGGGAATTAGCCATCTAGGCACTCAGAGGATGCTGCTGCCATGGTCCAAAGAGGCCTGGCTACTACCACTGGTGACAGGCATTATCTCCAGGATACTAATTTTACTCCCAGTTTGGGGCTCCAGAGGCTTCCACTTTCAAAGTAAGGTTTAGGAAACTGTATTAATCAATTTTCCATCAGTAGGACACAATACCTGACACCCACAATTTAAGGAATCTCCTCCTTAAATTCTAATTTGGTTCATGATTTCAGGGGATTCAGCCCAAAGTTGGCTGGCTCTAAGGCAGAAACATCATGGCAGAAGGGTGCACTGGAGCAAAGCTGCTTAATCCATGGCATCTGGGGAGCAGAGAATGGGAACGGTGCCAGAGAGGAAGGGGCCAGGGACCAGATACAGGACCCAAGGTAATACCTCCATGACCTACCCAGACGCACTCAGATGTGTGCTTTACTAATTCTGTGGGCATTTCTTAATCCAGTCAGGTTGATCAATGGTCAACCTTGGTGCCACCAGCTATTGGTAGAAAGGGAAAATGTCAGAAAGGTTCTAGTTCAGAGACCCTGAAAAGAAACTGATCTCTGATGCAGATGAGAACATAACCACTGTTTTCTGCTGTTCTGATTGTTATCAGCCTTTAACCATCAAATATAGATCCTTGTCAATTTATTAGGAAACAAACAGCCTGACTTCTCTCCTGTCTAAATTCTTCATTATATTTCCTAGGATGCCACACAAAATGCAAAACAGCAGCTAAAATTAGGAGCTCAGGTGCTAGTAGGCTGATTTATGTATGGAGATGCCACAGAGATGTCATGAGGAAGGATTCAGAGAGCTGCCTGGGGCCCCTTCCTGAGTTGTAATAGACAGCAAGGAAGGACAGGGAACAGGGCTGAAGACTGGATGGACTACCAAATTCTACCTGCAGAGAAATCCTTATGGGTTTTTGTTGTTTTTCTCTAAAAACACCTTGACCTATTTTTAAAGTTTTTTTCTTATTCATCAAAATATATTCATAAGGAATTTCAGTAGTTTCCTGGAATTATCCAACGTAAGGCTTTGTTTTCCATACTGAGAGCTACAGAATAATACTTATACACTAAACAGTACCAGGCTGATGATGGATATGACAAATTTCTTAAAGAGGCAGTCAAGCTGCTGTTTGAAATGAATCCATCTGAAAATCTCTGAGCACAGCTTTGAGTTAATTTCAAGCCAGGGAGCTCATGTGATAGCTGGATGGCCTTATCCCTCAGACTTCCTGGATGTGAATAAAAAAGTCATACAGCGGTAGTGAAGAGAAAAATGCCTTAGATTTATGAGTGCCTTTCTTTGTAGAACTTGTATTCTCTCTGGGCAGAGGTACCAGCCCAGTTTGGAATCTTGCTCAGTTGTAGAGAAAATTATGGAGTATTACCAAAGAAATAAAACAAAATTTAAAAACTAGGGAGAGAAGTAAATAGTTGCCCAGGGATCTCCCAGGACAGTCTTGCTCCTTGGCAAGTGGAGCATCCCTGAGCCCCAGGGCATGTGACCCAGCTGCCTCCTCCTCATGTCATATGGCTATTGAGAAAATTAGATTGACCAAGGGGCCAACCTATAATTTGGAGGAGTAAGGGGTAACAGGCCATTGACTTGTCAGCTTCTCATTTCTCCTTCTTCAGTCATTCAGAGGCTCAGACACAGGAGGCTACAGGTGGGATTCCAAGAACACCTATTTTCTCTTATGAACTGGAAAAAAGTCAAGTCATTGTAAGAGGGCATAAAATGTAAAAAACGCCTGTGTGGGCTGTGTGCAGCCTGGACTGGCCCACAGCACTGAGAGGTGCAGTGATGAATGCTTCCCACACCCACTCTGGGCACTCAGGCCTTACCTCAGCAGCACCTGAGAAGGATGAGCTCCACAGCTGCACCACAACTAGCCAGCAACCCTGCACAGGCTCCAGACACAGGAAGCAGAGATCCTTAGAAGAAAAACAACCCTTCCTGCCCTCTGGTACTTCATTCTCTCAAGTAGCATTTTCCCAGCATTTCCTCCATCTCCTGCTCAACAGATATGCACAGACAGGTGGAAATTTCAGGCTGGACACCCTAGGATCTCCAGAGGAGCAAGAGCCCAGGCACTGGCCATCTCCCACCACCTCCCTCCTGCTCTGGCTCCTGAGAGGCCTTCTCCTCCCTGGACATGGCCCCTAGGCACCTCACTTTCCTCCCCAGAGGACAAGCAGTGGATACTAGAGAGCTTGAAAATGACCAAATTAATGTAGAGATGATTAAATAAATGTCCAAAAAATTTTTCCTATGTTTCTATACTCTTTCTGATTCCCATTTTAAAGCAAGAGAATAAATGTCTGAGTGAAGCCCTGAAGCTCTGGCTAAGAATATAATGTTGTTATTATTAGAGCCATGGGGAGGGAGCCATGCCGTCTTGGGGCAGGGCCCTGGTGCACTGTGTGGGAAGCAACTGTCAACAGCCACTAGGAGGAAAGCTTGTTTATTGTCAGCAGCCTGGCACAGAGATAAAGACAAACCCAGGTCTCTAGATCACACCCACATAGCTGTAGGCAGTGGCTGCTCCAGATGGCGTATCCAACTGCTAGAGGCCCCAGGGTCTTTACTCAAGGATGACTCAACCAATGAGGCAACCCAGGAGTCCACTAGACAGCTGGGAAAATTCCCATGGGCCCACCCAATAATACACTTCCAATAAGAATGTTTGGCATGGGATGGTTTCCCCAAAGATAAAAACCAAGAGCCCAGAATCCCACACAACAGCTTTGGGCCCAAGACTTTTTCTGTCACTCACCAAATACTTATTGAGCACCTTCTATGACACACTATTCATGGGACTAGCAATTTAAAAAATGAACAAGACAGTCCCAATGCCTGCTCTCATAGAGGTTATAGTCTGATAAAAATTGCCTACAATTAAATTGGTTATTATACAATGAGTGTTATAACAGGGGAAGTTCTGGAGCCACAAGCCCAACAGCAGGGGAAATCCACATTGACCATGGAATTTCCTTGACAGGGAAGCTATCACTAAGAGATACTATGAAGTTCAAGCTGTTGGGATCACAAGAGATGCCAATCTAAGGCCATCATTGCTTTTTCTACTTCAGCTAATTACCTAATATCTACCTATGTGGCTCAGGTTATAGTTTATTACCAGCCTCTTGAACAGCAAACTCTGGGAAGAAATAACTATATCACAGAGCATCCATCAGCACATCCAGAAATTATAATGGCAGTCATTCTAATTATCATGCTGTTGTTTTAATAATGAGCACCAGTAGTCTTTCCTTAGGGAAGGCCAGTCCTTATGATACGATATAAAGAGCCTCATATCAGCTGAGAGAGAATGTGGATTAGCACCTTCAACCTCAGGCAGAAAAAGTGAGGTGATGAAAAGTTTCACTGATTTCTGCCAACCCAGCAACCAGGGCGAATGTTTTAAATTGCAAATCAGATGATTTTTTTCCTGTGCTCTAAACACTCCAGCTCATTTCGACATCCTAACAAAGGCTCACAGAAGGCCCTCCAAGACCTAGCTCCTCATCACCTCTCCTCCTTCCTCTCCCAAGCTCTCCTGGCTCATTCTGAGTCAGCCACAGGTGTCTCCTTGTGGCTTTCCTGGCAAGGAGACACATGGCTTGCTCCCTTCTCAGGACCCTTGCACACATTCTTCCCTCTGCCTAGAGCTTTCTTCCCATCTGTTCACATCTTAGTTCTTCCACAGGCTTCAGGTCTCCACACAAGTAGTCAGCGAGGCCATCCCTGACACCAATGCTCCCCCTCGACCCCACCCCCTTTCTGTGTGTTACTCTTTTTTAGGGACAGCAGGTAGCACATCTGACACATGCTATACTTTGTCGCTCTTACTAGAACATATACTCCTTGAGGACAGAGACTTTTTTTCCCTTGTTTCCCCTACTGTTTTATTACCAATGTCTAGAATAGTACTGGGCACACAGGAAAAACTCCATAATTATTAATTGAATTAATAAATGATAAGTTAGTTAGGAACGGAATAATTCAATAAATGGTATTTGGATTTGGGCACTCCAGGTAGAAAATAACAAAATTCAATTGCTACCAAAGCAAATTCTAGACAGATTAAATATCTACATAAAAAAGTGAAGGCTTAAAGCTTTTGGATCATAATATAGGAGATTATTTTATGGTATCATTAGGGAAATTGTTTAGATAAGTGATACCATAAACAAAGTTAAACAAAGGTAAGCAATAAACTGAAAGAGAAACAACATATGTATCCCAAAAGGGATTATAATTCAGAATATATAAATAATTCCTAAAATAATAAAAAGGTAAATCCTAGTAGGAAGAAGGGGTAAAGCAAATAGAAGGGCAAATCACAAGAAAGAAACTGAATGGCCAGTATGCTTAAGAAAAGCTGCCCGATCTCACTAGGAAGTAACAGCAATGAGACACTCACCTCTATCAAATTGCCAACAATTGAAAGTCTGATCAAATTAGATGTAGATAAAATTTTAGAATAATGAGACCTCTTATTTACCACTAGTTAGGAGCCTGGATTTGTATGGCAACAATGGAGAAGAATTTGCCAGTAAAACTGCAAATTCACATCCCATTCATCTCTGCCAATTTTCCTGTTCTGTGCATAGGAAGACATACATGAAATGTTCCTGGATACTCCCTTTATAAGTGTGAAACACTGGAAGCATTGTCAATGCTCACCAAAAGGGAATAGATTATTACCTATTAATATAAAGGAATTCTATTCGACTGGGCTCAGCAAACTTCCTCTGACAGAAAAATCAACATTTTAGGTTTTGTAGATCATTTAAGTCTGTGTTACAGAGTTTTAAAAACAACCTAAAAATGTAAAACCTTTCTTAGCTATACAAAAACAGCCAAATTTATTCACAGGCTGATATGCTCGCTAGTAGTACTTTGCCAACTATTGTTTCACTGCAAACAAAATTAGTAAATGTTGTATATGGGCCAACTTGAATAATCTTAAAAACAATGAGTGAAAAAAAGAAAAATATATACAGTTTAGGTAAATATTTATTTCCCCACAAACTACACTACAAATATGTATGTAAATCTATACAAATATGTATGAAAAGGATAGGTAAAATGTATAAAAAGGATAGATATAAAATAATGAGGCAAAAACAATAAAATGTATTTATTCATGCAGAATATTGGGTACATGAGTGCTTGTTTTCTTCCCTGTACCTTTCTATATTTAACTTTTCTGAAATGCATACAGAAACAAACATAAAGATCTCTAGAGTATAAGTCAAAATTTTAATAATGATTATTTCTGCTAGGTGGGTGTCAGCTTTCTGTTACTGTAACAAAGTACCTGAGATAATAAACTCAAAGAGGAAAGGTTTATTTTGGCTCACAGCTTTGTAAGTTTCAGTCCCAGGTTGTTTGGTGCTATTGCTTTTGAGCCTGTGAGAAGGCAGGGCACAGAACACATGGCAGAAAAAAGCTGATTGTGACCAGAACGTAAACAGAAAGACTGGAGACCTACAACCTCTTAAAAGCTCCATAATCTCTCAATAGTGACATGAGCAGGGGACTAACCCTTTATTTAACACAAGGGCTTTTGGATCTTATAGTTAAAATCCAAATTATAGTGGTGTGATTTCTCATTTGTATTTATCTAAGATTATGTTTGTTGTTTTTGTTTTGAGATTTTTTTTTTTTTTTTGGTACCAGGGATCAAACTCAGGACCTTGTGCTTGAGAGGCAGGTGTGGCGCCACTTAGCTAAATCCCTGACCCTTGTTTTGTGATTTTTAAGACAGGGTCTCCCTATGTAGTTCAGGCTGGCCTTAAACTCACCATGTAACCTCGGCTGGCTTCAAACTCATGGTGATCCTCCTGCCTCAGCCTCCCAAGTGCTGGGGTTACAGGCATGTGCCAACATGCCCAACTTAAATATTCATCTTTTGATGGACATATAGGCAGTTTCCAAGATTTAGCTATTGTGGATTGTCCTGCTATAAACATGGGTATGCACATATCACTGTGGTATGATGCTTTTAACTCTTTTGGGAAGATACTTAGAAGGGGAACAGCCAAGTCAAATGGAACTTCTAGTTTTAGATTTTTGAGGACTCTGCATGATTTCCATAGTGGTTGTACCAGTTTACATTTCCACCAGCCATGGGAATGTAAAATCCCCACAGCCTTGCCAGCATGTGTTATTGGTTGATTTCTTAATGACACCCATTCTTTCTGGAGATAGAATCTCAGTGTTGTCTTAATGTGCATTTCTCCAATGACCAGCAATGTTGAGGATTTTAAAAATATATTTATTTGCTGTTTGTACTTCTTCTGTGGAGTGTCTATTCATTTCAGATCCCCATTTTGGGATTGGGTCTTTAAATTTGAGAGGTCTGATTTTTTTAAGTTCTTTATATATTCTAGATATTAGTCCTTTCAGGAGTAGCTGGTAAATTTTTTTCCCATTCTGTGGGTTGTCTTTTGATTCTGTTGGTGGCTTCTTTTACTGTGCAAAAGCTTTTTAATAAGATGAGAACCCAGTTGTTGATTCTTTGCAATATTTCCTGTGTGATCTGGGTTTTGTTCATAAAGTCTTTGCCTACAACTATGTCTTCTAGAGTTTTACTTATTCTATCTTCCAGCAGGTCAAATGTTTTTATTTTTATACTTAGATCTTTGATCCATTTCGAATTTAGTTTAGTCCGTGGTGAAAGATATGGGTCTAGGTCTAATTTCCAGTACGTGGAAGCCAGTTTTCCCAGTACCATTCATTAAAGAGGCTGTATTTCTTCCAGTGAAGGTGTTTGACTCCTTTGTCAAAGATAAGGTAGCTAAGTGTGCTTGCAGTTATTGCTGAATCTTCTATTCTGTTCCACTGATCCTTGAGGGTTTTTGTTTTGTTTTGCCAGCATCATGCTGTTTGTATCATAGTAGCTTTGTAGTATACCTTCACATTGGGGCTTGTGATGCCCCCAGCCATGTCTCTGTTGCCTAGAATTGCTTTTGCTATTCTAGATCTTTTCTGGTTCCGTATGAATTTTAGGATTGTAGGGCTGGGGATGTAGCTCAGTAGTACCATACCTGCCTGGAAAATGCAAGGTCCTGAGTTTAATCCCCAGTACCAAGAAAAAAAAATACTTTAGGATTGTTTTTTCTAGTTCTGTGAGGTATGATATTGGTATTTTGATTGGGACTGCATTAAATCTTTATAACAGTTTTAGCAGTATGGCCATTTTCATTATATTTGTTCTTCCTATCCAAGAATAGGGGATATCTTTCCATATTCTGATAGGTTCTTTGATCTTTTTCAGAGTACTGTAGTTTTCAATGTATAGGTCTTTCCTTTGTTAGATTCTTAAGTATTTCATTTTTCTTGATGTTATTATGAAAGGTGTTGTTTTCTTAATTCTCTCACAGTGAATTTGTTATTTGTGTATGGGAATTCTGTTGACTTTGTATCTTATTATGCTGCCAAATTTGGTTATTAATTCTAGGAGTCTTCTGGCATTCTTTGGAGTCGTCTATGTAGAGTATCATCAGCAAATAATAATTTAGCCTCTTCCTTTCCTATTCTTATGACTTTTATTTCTTTCTCTTGTCTAATTGCTCTGGTTAGTGTTTCCAGAGTTATGTTGAATAGGAGTGGTGATAGTGGGCATCCTTGACTTGTTCCGGATTTTAGAGTGAAAACTTTCAGTTTTTGACCATTTAGTATGATGTTGGCTGTTGGTTTGTCATAGATGGCTTTTAACAGATTGAGAGAAAGATTATTACAATTTTCTGTAGGGTTTTTATCATAAATTAGTGAACTTTTTTTATATATGGGGTCTCTCTTTATAGTGCAGGCCAGCCCTGAACTCACATAGGTAGCCCAGACTGGCCTCAAACTTACAGTGATCCTCCTGCCTCAGCCTTCTAAGGGCTGGGATTACAGGTATGTGCCACCATGCCCAATGGGTGTTGGACTTTGTTAAATGTTTTTTCTGTGCCTAGTGAGATGATCGTGTGGTTTTTGCCCTTGGTTCTGTTAATGTTAATGCATTACATTTGCTGATTTGTATATGTTGAACCCTAACTGCCCTTTAGAAGCTGGGGAACTTAAGAAATCAGTGCCTCTTTTGAGCTAATCCTCCATAAAATGGGAACTTTCCTTGCTTATATGTGTTACTGTGAGGATTAATGATGTAAAAATGGGAAAGCAGGTTGTGAGGGTTCTTAGTATCCTTGTACTTGGTGTTCAGGTGATAAAGAAAGTACAGGATGTAGTTTCTTTTTCAAGGAGCTTGTGATATACACACATAGAAATGGAAAACAGGACAAAAAATTATCAAGTTGTTAACTTGTATGGTAGTGACAGTTGGAGAAGGGTCTCATGTTCAGGAGACATAGGTAAAATACTATTTGCAACTTTTCTTCTAAGTTACCAAATTATACAAAATAAAAAGAAATAACTCAGAAGTGATGATTTTAGCTGGGCCTGGTGGCACACACCTGTTGTCCCAGCACTCTGGGATGCTGAGACGGGAGCACTGCAACTTCAAATTCAATCTAGGCAATTTAGTGACTTAGCAAGACCCTGTCTTAAAGTTTCAAAATAGGGCCAGGGATTTAACTTAGTGGTTCAGCCACCTGCCTCGTAAACGCAAGGTCCTGAGTTCAATCCCCGGTACCAAAAAATGAATAGATAAAATTAAAAAATAAATGAAGGGCTGGGGATGCAGCTCAGTGCAAAATCCCTGGATCCAATCCCCAGCACCACCAAGACCATCTTGTTGGCCTGGATCTCTTGTTCTGGAGGATGTGGAGCACAGCTTGCGGTAGCTTCTGCCCCATGCTCCTGGCTCTAAGGCTGGGTGACTTTCTTTTCCTTGGATTTAGCCTTATATACCTTTAGGGCTTTTATCCATTGATGACTCTGACAGCTTTGGTGCAGGGACCCTGGCTTCTGCCTATCAGACCAGGAATCCCCAGATAGGATCTGGATGAAAAGCTAAGAAATTGCTGGTTGAGACCCCAAGTCTTTTTTCCATAGCATCACCCCAAAGGAATACAGAGGTTCATTAGAGAAGGAAAGGATACTGACAAATGCGATTTGGGGTGAGGCTGTCAGCCAAAACTTGCTGTGGATTCTGTATGTGGGGAGCTGACAGCTCTACTGTGGTACATGAAGAGAAGGCCTGTGACGGGCTTCTGTGTTATTTGTGCCTTTTTTCAGCTGTGGGGTAGTACAATAAGGACACCCGGTCCCCAGTCCATCTCTGGGCCATTTTACTTCCAAGATCAGCTGCCTGATAGACAGATGCCTGACCTTCTTCACACAGGGAAGTGGTGACTGGCCCTCTGGAAGATAGGACAGCATAGGCTTGCTATCTACCCGGCAAAGCCCAGTGCAAAAAGTTAGGAGAGAAAAGTACTGTTATATAACTTTTTGTTTTTAAAAAAATCTTGTTACTTACAAATATAAGCATACATGAATAAAATAAACTTAAAATGCAAAAAAAACACCCCTTTCAATAGCATATATAATAAGTGATAATATTTTAAACATCCTTTTTTTTGAGACAGGATCTCACTATGTAGTTTAGGTTGGCCTTGAACTCACAACAATTTGCCTCAGCCTCCCAACTGCTGGAATTACAGGTGTGCAACACCACACCCAGCTTAAAAATATAATATCATGATTGTACAATTTTTTGGCTTTTTTTTTGCAAATTCATTTATTAGGTCATAAAAAAATCACTTTTGGCAACTTTTTTTTCCATTGGTGTAATTGAAAATATTATTAGTTTCTCTTGGCAAATGCAAGATCTCAAATAACTTTTTATAAATTTTAATTTTGAGAAGTATCTTTCCACTGATATAACTGTTGCTGGAGCTGTTAAATATATTTTATAGGCCAGGAGAGCATTGAGGTAAATTTCTGATAAATTATTTCAAAATGTAAACTAGGACATTGAGGACATATAGGATATTTAGAGCTTCATATAATGCTGAATTTAATTTGAAATATAAATTTATACAGTAAATTTTAATGTTTTACCTGGCATTTCCTATAACTTGTGAAGGTCATATAATAACTGTAAATGGTTTCATGATTTGCATGTAATTAAAATGCCTGTGGATACATTCTATTGCTTGATCTTCTGCTATAAGAAAAATTAATTTTAGATTGTCTTTCTTATGAATAATTGGCTCATTCAAAGCTTCATATGAAAATAGTTTTCTGTTGAATGCAACTTCAGTGCTGTAATAGATTTCAAAACTAGAGATCTAAACTCTTGGGAATATCCTAATAATTCAGATGGATGTATTACAGTGTCAGTGTGTACATTTTTATTTTGTAGTAATCTACTGACAAAGCTTATTGCCTGAGCATGGGCAGTTCCTGTCCCCACGCTCAGGCTGGAGGCTTATTTGAATAGGTGCTGCCGAGAGGTCCCTGTGGACAGATGGGCATGTTCTCTTCTCACCACAGACTTGGTGCTTCCATGTGAAGCTTTTGTCTCTCCTGGGACTGTGGCCACTACTGCCACTGAAACTTCTGCCACTGCCATCCCACTGACACTAATGTGGCCGTGGGTCTGGCCTTGGCTACCCTGTCAGCAACCTGTGCCCACAGCACTGAGCCCATGTATATGCTCTTCGGTCAGCCTGTCTCCTCTGCTCACCCACTGCTCCATCACTCACCCAACTCTACTTACAAAACACAAATTCAAAGATAAAATTATTAAAAATTTCAATAATTTCAAAATTATAAAGTCACAGAGCATTAAATCCAAGGTGAGGCTTTGTCAGAGAGTTGGGCCTGGGGGACTATAGAAGTCACGGGCCTATGGAGCCAGCCTTGACCCAGGCCTGGTGTGCATACCTTAGCGGGGAAGTGATACTTTCTTTGTGCAGGAGACACATAACTCAGGGACATGTTCTAAAAATGGAAACCCAGTAGTTCCCAAGTTGTAAAGTATAAGCACCCTACTGCTAACAAGTCTGAAACACTTGTTCTCCCATGGTGGAGAGGAAACCATCAAGAAATTGTTACCTACTCCCTCCTTCCTCTACCCCAAGATCTGGTACCTGAGGCCTAGCAAGAGGTCAGCTGAGCATAAGGGTGATCATTGCCAGATGCTGGGCCAGCTGATCTTCCACTGGTTCTTAACTGTCATCATTGTGGTGATGGTATCAACAGTGCTAAGGGCAGAATCCTAAGCTCTGCCCTGCTCTGCCAAGGAGATGAATATACACTGGACAGACAAACAGGAGAAGCAGAAAACCAGACCTCACCTATGTCTAGGCAAAAGAACTGACCCTTGTGTTGTCTCTAGACAAGTGCTTTCTTTGGCATGGCATTCAGGTTTCTAAAGATGGAAATGGGATTTAGCTCTTTATTCAGGGTTCCAAAAAATAAGACATGGTCAATAGTTAAGCTACTTAGTGCCTTGGAGAGCTTTTATAAATTTATTTATTCATGACAAAATTGACTCATATTTTTAGAGACAGATATTAATTTAGAAAATAAGGGGGCCAGGGATTTAGCTCAGTGGTTCTGCCACCTGCCTCACAAGTGCAAGGTCCTGAGTTCGATGCCAGGTACCAAAAAAAAAAGAAAAGAAAATACAGATAAGGGCCTGGGGAGGTAGCTCAGTGGTAGAGCATTTGCTTAGCATGCAGAAGGCCCTAGGTTCAATCTCCAGCACTGCAAAACCAAACCAAACAACAGCCAGGCATGGTGGCATACATCTATAATTCCAGCACTCAGGAGGCTGAGGCAGGATGATCGCTGTGAGTTCAAGGCCAGCCTGAATAACATAGTGAGACCCTGTCTCAAAAAAAAAAAGATAAAATGGATAAAGAAAATATGGTTTTTATATACAGTGCAGTACTACTCTGCCATAAAGAAGGGTAAACTTAAATCATTTGTAGAACAAAGGATGCACTTTGAGACCATAATCTTAAGTGAAATAAATCAGACACACAAGTTTAAATATCTCATTGTTTCTTTTGTGTGAGAAATTCAAAGGGCAAATAAGGAGTAAAATGCAAGATAGATAATAGGAAATAGGAAGAATATGTTCAAATGGGAGGGGGAGCAGAAGGGAAAAGGAAAAAAGAATGGAAGGAAAAAATGGAAACAAAGCTTTTGTAAATGGGGAGGAGAAGAAGGGTTGAAGTGAGGGGAGGGGGAATTAAGAAAAAAAGAATTAAGATATATTATGTACAGGTACAAATTCTGTATGAGAAATGTGATCAGTATGCATACAAATACGTACTAATAAAAGTTTTTTAAAAAGCACAAACCCCAGAAACCATTAAAGACTGAAAATTCAGAAGCAATAAAGGAAAGACTAAAGCCAAACAACACAGTAATCCAAACCTCAGAACAATAAAAGATAATAAAATCAAAAGGCAAGTAACATTAAAATACCCACAGCACGCAGTATAAATGAAGAGTTGGCATTTGGTCTATCAAAAATTCCTATACTCAATAACAAAAAGACAAAAAGATGAGGCAAGTTCTAGAAAGAGGCAGCTCAGCCAGGCATGGGTGCTGCTATAGGCCTATAATCATAGCTTCTCAGGAGGCTGAAGTACGAAGACCACAAAATCAAGGTAGCCATGTGGCTGGGCCATGTAGCAAGACTCTATCTCTAAATAAATAAATAGGCAACTCATACTAACAGAAATATAAATGGCCAACAGGATAAAAAAAATTTGCCAGGGCTGGGGATTTAGCTCAGTGGTTTCGCCACCTGCTGCACAAGCGCAAGGACCTGAGTTCAATCCCCAGTACCAAAAAAAAAAAAATTGCCAAATCTCAGTGCAAAAAGATAAAATTTAATACTAAAGTGTCATTGTTTGCCCATTGTCAGGCCTAACTTAAGTGAGCCCTTCACAAACAAATGGAACAAAGCAAATAGGCTGCTTTTAGCAAACAACAGCAGCTTCTCAGTAAATAGGGCAAATGGACTCCAAATGAAGTATACAACCCCCTCGTGCCAAGAAGTCCAGTAATTGTGTACACACCTGAGCAGACCATCTTTGGGCATCCAAGTGATAAATATTTCACCCCAGATTCCTTACCCCCTTCAAAACCTATATACACATTTCCCAGTTAGTTGCTAACACTCTCTTCGTGTTAGCCCATCCACGTGAGGATGAAATCTCTCGCAGCCACCTGCCACTATCTCTCTCCCAATGTCAGTCCATCCACACATAGATGTGATTCACTTGGCTTTTCTCAGCTAGCTGCTAGAACCTCTTGATTTTAGTTCCTGATTCTAGTCCCTGTCCATTGGAATAAACTTTTCTTCTTCTCATGACTAAGTGTTTTTTGACAAGTAGATTCTTTATAACACCCATAAGAGCCAGGGATTTAGCTCAGTGATGCTGCACCTGCTGGCAAGCACAAGGTCCTGAGTTTGATCCCCTGTATCAACAAAACAAACAAACAAAAAAAACCAAAAACAAAAACCACCTATAAGATTAGCAAACATTAAAAATATTTAAAATATCCAGTGTTGGGAGTTAAAAGGGCAATTAGATTGGGTCAAATTTTAATATATGCATGCTTTTGACCCCACATTCTACTTCCAATATCTAACTTAGAGAAACAATCGCACAGATGAATAGAGAAGCATATATAAAAATGTCAATACAACACCGTGAAATCATAAAACTGGAAAAAACCTAAATGTCCTCCAGTAAAGGCATAGCTTATTAAGACAAGGAATAATCATGGTAGAGAACTTTGCACAGCCATTAGAAAGAATAAGTGGTTGACGGGGATTTAGCTTAGTGGTTCTGCCACCTGCCTCACAAGCGCAAGGTCCTAAATTCGATTCCCCAATACCAAAAAAAAAAGAGTAAGTCGTATGCTGAACACTGACATGGAGAAACTTCTAAGGTATAGGTGAAAAAAGTGAATTATTTAGGCTGAGGCAAGATTGCAAATGCAAGCCCAACCCAGGGAAATTAGTGACTTAGCAAGACCCTGTCAAGCAAATAATAAAAATGTTTGGATATGTAGCTCAGGGTGAAGGCCTGGAATTCAATTCCCACTACTAACAAAGAAAAAGGCGCTTAGTTCAACAATGTACACCATGTAATCTATTTGTATTTTAAACATGTATATCCCACAAAACTGTACATTTCTATATTCCATATATGTATGTGTAAATGGACATATCTGGAAAAATACATACTAAATTGAGGTGATTGGTATGTTAATTAGCTTGAATGGCAATCACTTCACAGTCTATACATATATCAAAACATTACATTGTGCACCTTGAATACATACAATTCTATTTCTCAATTATATCTCAGTAAAGCTGGAATAAAATAACTGACATTAGTAGTGCTATCTTGGGAGAAAAGTGGGTTTGGGGATACAGTAGTGAAAGGATATTTGCTTTGACCTTTTTGTCAGTTGACATTTTTACAAGAAAAATATACTCATATTACATGACCAATTTTAAAAGGAAAAGGAAAAAGGAACTATCAGACTCAGGGATGCTCAAAGACAAATCTGTAAAGTCCATAAGGTCAGTTTTCCCTTCTGGAGGCCCAAGAAGGGCCTCACTGGGGTCTGGAAGGAGAAATAGGGTAGAGAAAAGAAATCACTTGCCCAAGTATCTCTTGACTTTCTGGCACTCCCTCTAGACTGGACATTTGCTGAAGATCCCTTGGCATTTATTTCCTTTTTTCCTGATTTAATTTAACTGTATTTATTTGTTTGACTAAGGTCAATTTCTCTTCTGCTTTTATATTTCTTACATTATAATTTTGATACATAAAACTTAAAAAGTATTGAGTCTGTTACATGGTATACCAGGATTCCTACTTCCAAAAATTCAAAGAATTGACAGATGCTATTCAGGTCAGGTTCCCTAGAAAACAGACTCTCTGACTCCAAGATTTTCATGCAAGAGGTTTACTTGGGGAAAGTTCTCAGAAATAGCACCTGTGGGAGTGAAGGCAAAATTGAGCAGAGCGAGAAGCTGGGCTTCGATATTATCTCAATGAAAGTTTCAGTGGATCCCAAAAGAAGCTCTGGAGCTGAAGGCCTTTCAGAGATGCCCCAAAATGAAGAAATGATGCCGGATGTCCGTGGGAAGAAGGTATGACTTTGGCCAAAGCAACTTGCTTCTGCTGAGCGACAGTTCCGGGAAAGACATGGCTGTGAGCATCATCCATCACCAATATGGTGGCAGCTAAGTGAAGTTATGCCTCAGTCCTGAAGGGGGCTTTGGGAAATGTACTATGTCCAGAAGAGTCTGGAAGAAGTAAGCATTCATCTCTGAGAACAATAGGAATGAAAATGAGTACACACTTTGATCTCCACTTTACAGGTGGAGAAACTTAAAAGTTCTTTCAGGTATGTCCTGGAAATTGGTCAACAATGGAACCACAGAATTGAACACTCAGGCCCAGACCTTGCCTAAAAGGCCTACCTGTGTCAACATTCTCTGTAGGATACATAAACTGGGGCTATTTTTCTTAATTATTGAGGGAGAAAATACTTTTATTATAGAGAGCTGAGTTAAATACCAATATTATAGGCAGTCAGGGCTAGGTCCTCGAGAGAGTCAGGACAAAGGTGAAACACACCAGTTACGGCCAGAGATATATCAGTTGGAAACCAGGCCTCAAGATAAAGACAAGATGACCAGACCTGCATACTTCCTCAAAGAACAAACACCGGGCCTAATGAAGTCTAGGTAGACATCAGTCACCCTGGTGGTGTCCAGAGACCTCTGGACTCACCATTTCCTAGGAGAATCTTTGCTCTTTCCATCCATGCTTGTTACTTGACTTGGTTCCCAATTGGACCACTGTTACCTAAGTGGCTATCCTTGTAACCTTATTGGTTGACTATGGCTGTGGCCCATGTTGTACCCACATGGGTTTTATTCCATAAAACTCCTCTCTAAAGTAGGTCCCTGGGCTACCTACTTGGGCTACCCTTCCTGCCCCTCAGGAGCTTTCCTATCAATAAATATTTTCTTACTCTTAACCTCCACTGTTCCTAGAATTCATTCTTTGATTTTTAGAGAACAAGAGCTTAGCATATCATACAACTAACAGGTTGGGAAATATTTCATATTTCATCTCTGGTATTATTTCCTATATCACTTTGACCAGAAATAGAAAGAAATGTTTTGTATTTAAATGTCCTAGCAATGATCTTATTTCAGTTTATGTATCTAGAAAGAATTTAATCACAGTAAATCATATCCATAGCTTGAAGAGTAGAGATAAGAAGAACAATACCATGTTTGTGCTGCTAACATCTCAGCTGACTGAAATTTCGCGCAGTAGTCTGTTCCATTTTGTCCTGTCATGCTCTTTGGTTCTAGGCCCTTATGAATGAAGTCCACATTCTTAAAGTCAGTGGCTTCCATCTCTTGAAAAACTTAGCTCAGTAAGGTTCCAGAATTAGCAGAATGGAGAGGTTTATCCCTACGTCATTCCTATTTACAAAGAAACCAGTCTTTCAAGAAACCTGCATAGCCTTTTGTGACGACTACTATATTAAACATTATTTCTGAGAGCATCAGTGAGGGTGTTTTTGATGAAATTAGCATGAGAATCAGTGCACTCAGTAAGGAAGAGCCTTCTCTCCTGTGGGTGTGGGTGGGCGTTATCCAATTCCACATTGACTGCACGAATAGAAAAGAGACAGAGGAAGGAGGAATTTGCCCTTTTGGTTTCCTCCCTGCCTGCTTTTAAACATCTCTTGCCATTAGACTAAGATTTACACCAGCTCCTTGGCTCTCAGAATTACATTGGCTTTCCTGGGTCTCCATGCTGCAGACAGCAGATCGTGGACTTCTCAGCCCCCATAATTCCATGTGCCAATTCCCATAATAAATCCCTTCATGCATGTATCTGTGTTTACATCTACACAATCTCCTATTGGTCCTGTTTCTCCGAAGAATTCTCACTACTGCACCTTGTTTAGATCTCTCTCATGTTCCTATTAGCAATTCTAAACCACTGGTGGGGGTAGGGGAGAATAAAAGGATCTGACACCTACAAAGAGGTCAGTTTGCAAGAAAATCTTTGATTTATCAAACTCTTACTGTCTGGCAGGTCTGAAGCCAAACCCCTGACACATGTTGTTTCCATTCAACGTCACAACTCTGAAGTGAGAACTAACATTAGCTGTTCAGGTAGTAATATTCACTTTACAGATAAGGAAATTTGAAACTCGGATAATTTGCCTGAGATCACAAAGCTACCAAGTAACATGGAAATCCAGGTGTTAGTCCATGACCGGCTGATTTCAGAACCATCCAGAGGGTGGGTAGTTTCATAACGGGTGGCCAGAGCAGAGAAAAATAAGACAACTGGAAGGCATGAAGAAAGGAGAACAGGTTTGACAGAGATGTCCCACAGTCAGGCAAAAGTCCTGGGCCCCCTATTTATCCTCATGAGACAAAGGAAATCAACTATTTAATTCATTATATTTGATGTTATTTCTAGCAATTTTAAAACATGCAAGTATTTAATATTTAGTATATTTACTATTTAATATTAGTATATATTTTAACACCAAGTATACAGACATCCCGGAAAGAGATAAACACCTAGGGGGAGAAGGAAGGGGGTATTTAAGGAACTTCAGTTTGTATTTATAATATACTACTTTATAACCTGGATGATGGGAACAACACTTTTATACTATTATGTCTACAAAAAGCAGAAATAATAATATAATACCTTTTGTATTTTTTTTTTGAGACAGAGTCTCATTACATATTCCAGGCTGGCCTCAAACTCATGGAGATCCTCCTGCCTCAGCCTCCTAAATACTGGGATTACAGGCATGTACCATCACACCCAGGACCTTTTGTATTTTGTAACAGGACATAATAAAAAATTTAAAAAAGCATTTAGATAAGGAAGCTTATACTAGCCAAGCAGAAATATTATTTAAATTTATAATTACTGTTTATATTTCTTTTGATCCTTACCCTAACTTAAGGCATTATGTCCCTTTAAAATAGAAAGTACACATAGTAACTGTGCAGGTCCTTCAATAAAGACTTATTATAGAAAAAAAAGACTGGCGAGTGTGTGCAATGGACAACCCACCTGCTGAGTCTCTAGCCTAGTCTAATGACAAATGTACCTATTGTCTTTACTGTGAGCCATCGTGATCTTTCAAGGAAACAGGACAGGTAGAAATTATAAATACATATAATGTACATACTGTATGGTAGCCAGAGTTATTCTTTGTCAGGAAAGTTTTCACTCTGCCAGCCACTGTGTTTCACTTGATCCACAGCCTGTTTGTTCTAACACAACCTTCTCCTTCACAGAGGCCAGGACCATGGGCTTCTCACTGGCCACAATGCAGATCTACCTGCTCCTCAACACACAGATGCCCCTGGCACCTCTACTAGTCCCTAGCTCCTCTGGCTGTAGGTGACCCAGCTTCCTAAATTCTAAATTTTACTGCAGAAGTGGCTTGGGGCTGTGTACAAAAAGGAGTTGAGAAGAAGGTGCAGAAACCACACGTGAAGACAGGATCCCTCCTGGCTTTCAGGGAGTAAAGGCCCAGCAATGCCTGAATTTCTGAAGAGGAGCATGAGCATCTGCGCCACCAACTCCCTACCCCTCCTTGGCTTCTCACAGCCCTTCCTGTGTGGCTTCCTCCCCAGAGAAGCTGGGCGCCAGGCTGCCACTGTGGCACTGACGGCCCATGAGTCAATGATCACTGCCCAGAATGAGGTGGGTCCAGGAAATGACCTTCAAGCAGCACAACCAGGACATTTTTTAAAAGTATCTTTAAAGAAAATTTTAAAGCCTCAAATATTCTTTTTTTGGTTCAAGCAAACCAATGGTAAACAGATATTTTTGGGCCCAGGATTTAGCTCAGTGGGGCTGCGCCTGCCTGGCAAGCGCAAGGTCCTGAATTTGATCCCACTGGTATCAAAAAAAAAGACATTCTGAAGTAAGTCAGGAAAATTGAACACATTTAATATGTGATATTTTTAAAATTACTATTAGTTGTATTGGCTGTGCTAATGGTATTATCATCCTTTGTCAAAGGCCCTTATCTATTAGAGGCACTTACTGATACCTTTAAGGGAGGAATGCTGTGGTAGTGTCAGGAATTTGCTTTAAATATGGCCAATAAAACCAAGTGCGGTGGCGCACACCTGTGCTCAGCTATTCTGGAGGCTGAGGTAGGAGGATCACAAGTTCCAGGCCAGCTTGGACAACTAGATGAGACCTTGCCTTGAAATAAAATTCAAAGAGAGATGGGCACATAGCTCAGTAGCAGAGAGCCCCTGGGTTCAATCCCTAGTATCAGAAAGGAAAAAAAAAGTGGAGATGGAGAGCAATAGATGAAACACAGTGGCAATAATTATTGAAGCTGAGAGCCAGGTACATAGTTATTCATTGTACTGTGCTTTCTGCATTCTGTGTGCCTGAAACATTTTAATAAAAAGTTAAAAATATACTGAACCCTTTAGTGTTTAGTTCTCCCCATCCTCTGCCATCTTTTGTTTGATTTGATTTTTATTTCTCTCCTTTTTTTTTTTCACTTTCAAAAGTAACAAATGCTTGTAAAAGTATCAAACACCACACAGAGCTATGAATGCACTTTCCATTAATACAGGAAGGATTGCGCCATGTGAGATTCTTGTCAGCGCTCCTTATACAGGACACTGTCTATACCTTTAAGATCAAATTCCTGCATTTTATGGAGGGAGGAAACTTGAGACTCTGAGAAGAAAGGTAACAGAGGTCCCTGGGCTGGTTAGCAGAAGAACTAGAAATAGCTCTCACTATCCCTATCACAGCATTGGCTGGTGACCCCCAAGGGGACCCAGCAACCACAGGACTTAGGAGCTCCTGCTTGTCCTGCTATCAGCACCCATGTTCCATCCTCCCCTGCTGACTCCTTCTTGACAGTGGTTGAGGGAATGAGAAAGCAGATCCCAGACCTGGAGGTCTGGATGAGGCCCAGCACTAGGACTAGTCCAGGTTCAAAGTTCAGGTGCAGCCCTTAAGCTCATTCCAGCAATTAGAGGCAAAGCCCACCCAATGGATGCCTTCTTTAGCTTGGAAAACCCCCTACTTCTGACCACAGCACAAACCTCAGACATGCAGTTAATGAACTGGAGTTCACTTCCTCATGCGAGGGGAAATAAGAGCACATATGCAAAGAGAATGCTATTTTTCAAGTTTAAACAGAGAAATAAAAACGGGAGGTTGGTTGGTAGAATTTATAATTTAACCCTCCAGGGCCAACCTCTGACCTGCAGCCCCCAAGAATGAAAGCTTTTTAGGACTGCAGAAAGGGACCCTCGAGGCAGCTCAAAACCATGCCAGAGGTAGATAAAGGAGCCATATGCCCAGGATTTGAGCAGGTCCTAGGAGAAAACCATTCTAGGTCAAAGAGGGAGTTTCACTAGAGTCTAGCTGTGCGGTATCCAGCACAGCAGCCGTTAGCCATATGTGGCTATCAAGTGCTTGAAATGTGAGGTCCAAAGTGCCATGAGCTATAAGTATAATATACATACAGATTTCAAAGGTGGTGCAAAATAGCAATGTGAAAAATCTCACTAGTATTTTTATATTAATTATGTTTAAATGCTAGTTTGTATATATGGCATTGAAATTATTAAAATTAATTATTCTGCTTCATTTTTGCCAGTTTACTGAAGTACAATGACACACAACAAACTGCACATATTTAAAGTATATAGTCTGATAAATTTTGAGATATGTGTACACCACAAAACCATCATCACAATCAAGACAATGAGGGCTGGGTATCTAGCTAAGTGGCACTGTGCCTGCCTTGCAAGCGCAAGGTCCTGAGTTCAATCCCTTGTACCAAAAAATGAACAAAAAATGATAATGAACACATCAATTGGCCCAAAAAAAGTTCTCTCATGCCTCTTTGTAGTTCCTTCTCCCTATTCCTCCCAGTCTACCACCACTTCCATCCCTAAATAACCACAGATCTGCTTTCTGTTGCTATACTCATAGTTTGCATTTTCTAGAGTTTTACTCAAATGGAATCATATGTACCAATCCATATATTTTTACAGTGTTATTGTGAGATTCATTCATATTGTTGGCCATGTCAGTTTGCATTGCTGAGTAGTATTTCATTATATGAATTTGTCACAGTTGGTTTATCCACTTACTTGTTGATGGACATTGGGGTTTTCAGTTTGGAGTTCTCACAAATCAACATGAACATGTATCTGTTTCTTCACTTTTTTAAAATGTGGACATTATATTACAAAGCTACAGTAATAAAAATAGCATGGTACCAGAACAAAAACAGAATAAGGATCAATGGAACAGAATGGAGGATGCAGAAATAACCCCCTTGCAACTGGAGTGCTAGAGATAGAGATTTGGGTAATCTGGTGTTGACAGTTATTGCCTTAGAACAGCTGAAATAGAGATGAAGGAAGAGCCCAAAACAAAAAGCCCCAGGCACCATCAGGATCTGATGCAACACAATGTGAGAAGAGGTCAGGGGTGGTTTTTCCAGACAGGATCACTAGCCTCTATTCTGAAAGTTCTGAAGAGGTTTACTTTGTTGGGGGGGGGGGACAAAAAGCATGAGATCTCTGCTCTTAACATATTAATAATTAAGATAAAGAAGACATAGAAAGCATACTGAAAAGGACATAAAAACATCTGCAAGGAGCAAAAATATATATGTGAATTACAGGGCAAATTTACATGGAATTATCCAACAAATATTTACTGCGTTTTCATAGCACTGTCCTACATCTAGAAAAAATACCAGAAGTAAACCTTGAGTTGCCTGCCCTAGTCTGCAGGTGGTAACACTCGTGCTGGGGAAGAAAGAGCCACAGTGTAAAAACATTTTGGGAGTAAATTGATCACCAGGTGGAAAGGACCAATTTTTAAATGTCAGAGGCACCTGGAACAGGGCTCATGAAATACCCAGGAATCTTGTTCAAATGCAAATTCTAACTCAGTAGTAGTTCTGGAGATCAAGATCCTGAAATTCTCACATGTTCCCAGAGGAAACTGACACTGCTGGTCTGGAACCCTGTTTCTGAGGGGCAAGAACGTTAGCAGAATGATGATAACAATGTGAGCAGAGCATTCGGGGAGGCACCCTAGACAGGGGGCCTGGGACAGAGCTGGGCTGGACTGGCAAGTAGAGTTCACGTGGAGTCACAGCCTGAGCAGAAGCATGGAGCAGAGCTAAGCTCAAAGGTGGGGAGGACCACCAGCACCGGAGATGGGTACCTTGGAGATGAGAATTCTCATTAACAATCAGCAAGAACTAAATAGGACTAAGTTATAGGGAGTTTTAAACACTGTGCTGAAAGTTGCAATTTATTTTCAGAGGGAATAGTGGGTTAGAGTTTATTCTGGAGTCAAATTCCACTGGTATGTTGGGGATATACATTCATTCCAAAAGGAATATACATTCATTCCAAAGATAAGGGGAAAGGAGTACAGTTTTTCTCACTCCTTAGTTTGAGAGACTCAACCCAGTTCTTTTTTGTTTTGTTTCTTGAGACAAGATCTCATGATGTGATGTAGTCCAGGCTGGCCTAGAACTTGCAGAAATCCTCCTGCCTCATTCTCAACTCAGCTCTTTACCACTGTATTCCCCCAGCCCCTACCCCCATCATCTCTTTGCCTCCATTTCAGGCCCTTCTCCCTGAGACCTTGGCTCTAGAAGCCTTTTAGCAGGACAGCTAAGTCTCATGTGATTTTGCAACGCGAGGAAAGAAATATTCTACAGTTCTGTGGAGCCTTTCTTTCTCTCCATGGATCTATAAACAATTCAACAGCACATGATAACAGTGAAGGGAGGAGAGACCCACGTTAATCTCCTCGAGGCAAATGATAAGCTGGCAGGTTTTTCTCTATGGAAAGAGATAAAAGCTCCAAACACGGCTGAATGACTCTTGAGATCCGAGCCTGGTACGGATGCAAATTAAAATAAAACTATATAAACAGGGGACAATTGCACCATTCAGGGCTCCTTCATTAGCAGCCAGCCCTTCAGGGCCACTGCCTGTAAAGACAACTTCTCTTTATTCTCCCTTCTAACTAATTTCCAAGCTGGTCAACAAAAGGATGGTAAGAACAAAAGCAGTTCTAATTGATGAGGCTCAGGGGAGAGGGTCGTTAGGGAGACTCATTTTATGTGTGCAAATCAAAAAGCAAATGTGGTGTGTCAGATCAGCTAAGGACAGACCTCCTGCTGAGGGGCCAAGTTCCTGTTCTCAAAGCTTACTGTGGCTGGCTCCGCTAACACACCAATGATCACATCCACCAGCCCAGGCCTTCCAGTGCTGCCTTGTGTAAGGGGCCATTGCACAGCCAGGCCCATGAGGCAATGACAGAACAATAAAGGGTACCAGCCTCCACTCTTTACTGCAGAGGTCAGAGTTCATTCGCTGTATTATCACGGAGCATCATTATGTTGGTGAGTCATTGGGGTGAAAAGATAGTTTTCCCAAAATCCACCTCCTGTTCAATGTTTAGGCTCCAAGAGGGAAATGCTGTTCACAAACTACAAGCTCCCTTATTTTCCTGCCAGTTGGTTGGATGTTTTAGTCACCCATACCTGCCTCTCCAGAAACTTCTTCAAATGACAGAGTTCTCCTACTATAGCTTTCATCACATGCCCTGCTGTCCAGCTGGGAAGATTTCTTCACTGATCCAGGGTCCTTCACATTGATCCTCGACCCTCACTCTTCCCCATGGCTAGAGGTCTCTATTTCCCCTTTGTCTGCCGACATCCCCTAAGCCTCAAGAGTCTATGTATTCTCACTTTAAAATGGAATAAGAAGACCTGCTGTACTTGTCTCACAGGTTATTTGGGAGACGCAAAAGAAATGAGAGACATGAAGCAACTATAAACAGCGTAAGTATATTAATGAGATATCTTTACTGAAACTAAAGCACTGGATAATTCTGTGACTGCCAAAACAATCTGCCAATAAAGAGTATTTCAATCAGTAGACTCGAGATTCTTGCATATCAACACAAAACATGAACTTCCAACGTTTTGAAATTATGGAAGCCAAAACAGCCAAAGCAAACTCTGCCCCACCTTGGCCCCTTTGTGGTCCCCCAGAGATCTCACCTGCACATGCTAGTCAACCTTTGCTTCACCCAGGTTACACTTCCAGCCACACTGCCCTGGTGCCAGGTGAAAGGGCTGGTGCCTGAGTAAGGAGAAGACTAAAGAGTGGATTTTGCTCCTCTAATTTTCAATGTTGCCTTGCTTTGCCCCTTTAGAGAAGATTGCATTATTTTAAAAAACGGACTGTGTTTGTAGTTCAACTGTTGTGAACACTTTTTTCCCCCCGTTTATATGTTAAACAGCAAAAGATGAGTAGGGATAGAAAAGCAATAGGAACGTCCTGTGACCCTGCTCAATTATCTTTTTCACCCTCCCTACCCAGCAGAGTGGCCCCTGATCTGTGTGGTTGTTCCCTTGTTTTCCCAGCTGATAAAAATAACAGGGGTGTCATCTGCCCCGGTCAGCCCCTACCAGTAGCTTTAGGGGAGGAGAACCCCAGGGCTGGTGGCTAACAACACACACCCGGCACTATTTTCCCCAACAAGTCCCAGCCTTGGCAATGTTGTTGAAAAGATAATAATGTGGGTTGATATGCTCAGGGCTTAAAGGTCTTTCTCAAATTACACTCATGTCAGCACTACATTAGTTTCTTAGGGCTGCCATCACAAATCACCCCAACCTGGGTAGCTTAAAACAACAGAAACTTAGTCTGCCACACTTGATGGAGGCCAGAACTGAAGTCAGGTGTGTCAGGGTCGGTTCCCCCTGGAGGGCCTGAAGAAGAGCCTGTTTCACACCTAGGTTCTAGCAGAGATGGTTGCTGGCAAGCTGTGGTATTCCTTGGCTTGTGGTTCAATGCAATTCTCGCCTCCATCTTCATGTGGCCTTTACCTCCGTGTCTGCGTTTCCTCTCCTCTTCTTAAAAGAACACCTATCTTAAGATCCCTACATTATACAAAAAAAAAAAAAAAAGATCCCTACATTACATCTGCAAAGACCTTTTTTTCCCTACAAATAAACTACCTTCATAGGTTTCGAGAGTCAGCATTTAGACATCTCATTGGTGGGGAGATGCTATTTACTCTACCACCCATTAAAAAGGGGGGACAAGAAAATCACACTGACCTTTGCTATCCAAAGCTATAAGAATTCACAGGACACAGTGGAGACTGGAATTAGTCAACAAAACTAAGAAAGAACACAGGTGCCCTGAAGGGGCCTTCTCCACGGCTGTAAGAAAGAGGGCACTAGCTTGGGGTTTGCCTCCACTGAAACCCACAAAGGGCACTTGACGTCTGCACTGACAAAGTGACAGGGAAACAGCCACATCACAATATCTCTCCTCCGCCAGTCACCCCACTTCCCCTCGTGGATGGATAGCCCTGACCATTCCACCCTCCTAGGGATGGGAAGGCAACAGCGGCCTGGCCCGAACCCCGGAATCTCTCCCAGTGGCTCTTCAGCGCCGCACTTCGCCCGCCTGCTTAGTGCAGGCCGACCCGCTCTGCCCGTCTTGACACTGTTCAGGTGCCTGCAGTTCCACAACTGGTCTTTCAACATGGAATTCATCAGCTAACTCTTCTTCTGCTAGTAATGTTTGCAAATAGAAAACAGATGGAAAAGTCCACAAACACACAACAAAATCTAACTGAAGGATCAGAAAAAGGCACAGCAGGTGCAAATATTTTAAAATTATTCTCCCCAAGAAAGAGAAGGAAAACAACTATTGAATTAATGACTGTGCCCAACTTTCAAAAGAAAGGCTCCTCAAGTTATTAAAGTCACTTCCCTCCCAGAAATCACTACCAACTGTATAAATAAATTCAGCGGCTTTGTCAATGAAAGTTACCAAGAAAACGGCAGGCCTCTGGTGAAAGCCAACCCTGTAATATATGTCTTATTTTCCAGGCCTTGAACCTATTAACAGGTGAAAGTCAATTTATTCCCACCTAGGAGAGGGAGTCTGGAAGAACACAGTGATACCCTAAAATAGTTCTGTGGATGATGTGAGGGTCTAAACTTTCACATTCACTCATCTGGTAGGTATTGTTGGGGGTGCACCTTACTTGGGCACCTCTGCTTGGTGCTGGGGGTACAGCCGCAGACAGCAGCTCAGCACAACCTGGCCTTAATAAGACCTGTGTTCTCAGAAGGCTTGGAGATACATTGAGCTGGTTGTCACACAAATAATTAGAGACTAAGCGCTATAAAGCAAGGGTATGGGCTGTCACAGGCGCAAATGATAGGGCATCTGCATACCTAATAAATGGCTGCAATTCAAACATGGGACACAGGACTTTGCTCCTGGTGATGATGAAGCATCCGGTGGTCTTCTGGGAAGGATTCACACATGGTCTCAAGAGAGTGGACAGAGGTTCCTGGGCCTCCAGGAGCCACGAGTACAGCATTTGAAGCAAACTTCAGACAGATTTTTGGGGCTATGTGTCCAGGTGAGCTTTGAAGGGATCCTAGACCCGGATGCAGTGGGTGAGAGATGATCTTGGAAAGAAGAATGCAGCAGAAGCAGGTCTCCATGGGTGACATTTAAAAATAAGATTCTAAGCCAGCCGTGGTGGTGTCTAACTGTAATCCTAGCACTTGGGAGGCTAAGGCAGGAAGACTGCCATGAGTTCAAGGCCAGCCTGGGCTACACAGTGAGCTCAAGCCAGTCTGGACTACAAAGTAAGACCCTGCACCCAAAAACAAAAGAAGAAAAGAAAATTCTATCTACTTCCAATCTACCAGGATTGCTATTATGGAAAAAAAAAAGTACTGGCAAGGATGTGAGGAAATAGGAACCCTTTCATACTTTTAGTGGGAATGTAAAATCTGTAACTGCATGGACATACTAAGGAAAGTTGTCAGAAAATTAACAATAATACTACCACATGATCTAGTAATCCTACTTCTGGGTATTTATCAAAAGAATTGAAATCAGAATATGTAAAGATATTTGCACTCCTATCTTCATTGCAGTGTTATCTACAGTAACTGAGATAGGAAAATAACTTAAATGTCCATCAATGAATTAATTAATAAAGGTAGTATACACATTCAATGGAATATTACTCAGCCTTGACAAAGAAGGATATCCTGCTATAAGGAGCAACATGGATGAACCTTGATGACATGATGCTAAGTGAAACGAACTAGTCACAGAAGGACAAATATTGTGTTATTCTACTTATATGAGGTATCTAAAACAATAAAACTCATACAGAGAGTAGCATAGTGGCTGCCCAGGACTGCAGGAGGGGGGGGGGGTGGATGTTCTCATTCAATAATTATAAAGTTTCAGTTACACAAGCTCAATAAATTCTAGAGATTTGCTGCACAACATTGTGCCTATAGTCAACAATATTGTATCATACATTTAAAAACTTAAGAGGGTAAATTTTATACTACCTATTCTTATCACAATTTAAAAAGAAAGAAGATAAAAGTTTAGACACAGGACTAATAAACAATAAGTAGTCTATGGGTCAAATCCATCCTGCTGCCTGTTTTTGTAAATAATGCTTTATTGGAGCACAGCCACATTCACTTGTGTGTTGCCTAGGACTGCTTTTTTGCACTACAACAGCAGAGTTGAGTACTTGTGATAGGAACTGTTTGATCCACAAAGTTGAAATTCCTGTTTACCCTACACAAGGGTGTCAGCTACCAGTTATCTTGATATTCTTTACTTTTCTGCTCTTGATATTCTTGTACTAGAAAGCTTGAAATGTTTTGCTATTGGCCACTAGTATGTCACTAAGTCCACAGATATGGCTGTAGCTTTATGTGTCACAAGTCTAATTCACATACTCTAAGGTTGCTATGTTTAACAGAGTAGTCATTAGACACACATGACTATTTAAATTTAAAGTAATTACAGCTGGTCCTTTATTTTAAAAAAGCTTTGCCAACTCCTACTTTAGGTTCCTTTGAGCTCTTATCACCCCACCAAAATGTCTCAAACACCTTTATCTGGATTGCTTTGAAGACAGGATAAACACCCTGACAGAAAGTTCATGGGCGCGTGCTTATGTGTACCCATGGGCAATGTCTGTGAACCAGCCTGTTTTGGAAATAGCATCATATTTAGCCCTCACATCAAATTCCTAACGTGGGAATGATCATTCTCTACACATGAGAAAAACTGAGATTCAGAAATGTAAAGTCAAATGCCATATTTGAACTTTGATCTCTCTTTGTTCACTTTGTCACTGCATCCAACATTCTATACTGTCTGTTACTTAACTATTTCTGTAGAATTAATGGGAGAGGAAGAATTCCACTACTATGAGTAAGGAAATAACCGGTAGGAACTATACCAAATGTATCTATTCTGTATATCAGACAGTATCAGGCTACCCCTGTGTTGATTCCTCCAAAACTTGGAGATTCACTTAGTTACTGCTGGGTTCTTTGTTGAATTCCTGCAGCGCAGTGCTGCAGTGAGGGTATGGGGTGAGCAAGAGCACTGTTCGTAAGGGAGTTTCTCATTACAAGATCATCAAAGACCTTTGCTCCCTCCCAATATATTAGTACTCCAACAATCACACTACAAACACTTGTGCTTCTCATTCAGAGGAGGGAACCAGAACTATGAAGTAGTTCTGGAAACCACATCAACAAACTACAAACTTTACAGTCTGCTCCAATCCAGAAAGCCCATGATTCTGTAAACCACAGACCGGCCTAAGGACCACATTGGGAAAATCAGTGCCCTGAATCACACTGGCTCTTTCCAAATCCTTCCACATCCTAACCACATCTCAATAAATAGTACAACACCATAACCAAATCCAGTACCTGATTCTAAAAAATCCTCATCATCTGGGGTCACAACCCAAGACTTACATAAATATAAGAAGAGTGACTTTAGTTTCTCAAATGAAACAGTAAGGTTTCTGGCTTTAGAGTAGGCAACAGGGAGTAGGTGATCAAAATAATATTAACTATTAATAATAGTAATAATGTACTATTAATAATAATATTAATAGTAAGCATTGCCATTTACAAAAGGGCCTGTGATCCAATCCGTCTTCCAACAACCACTGCAAAGGAAGCAAGAATGTTAGACATTATCATGCATTTGTACAGTAAGATATTGCCTGGTTCCCCAAAATTACAAAACTAGTAATTGGTGACATGAACTCAAACCTAGGCTTCTGACTCCAAATACAGGTCCACTGAGTGACATCTTGAAGATAGTATGCAACATATTGATTGACAGACACCATTTGGATCATTGCACAACAGAGACCAGCTGAGAGTTTAGGGTTTTTGCTTCAAACTTGTTTTCAGTCCTTGTAATGAAGGTGGTCATTCTGGCACATGGAACCCAACAGAAGCGAACGCATTGCTTAGAACATTATGCACTTACAATATGCACTTATTATGAGCTACCAGAGTCTTCTAGGGCTTATTAAAATATTAGAATGTGTTTCAATCTTGAAGATGTGTTGGACTTGGGAAGCTAGATACTGCAAGAGATAATTCCCAAGGCTCATGCCACTTAAATATAGGTTGTCATTATTGTTCATTGCTCACATCAATGGTATTGGATTTTATATCTTGTTTTCCCATCAGATCTGGACTGAATCATCTACTCTTATGTCACAACACTTGCCTTTGCAGGCTCCCAGAGGGGAAACAATAAGCAAATACTAGTTAACCTATGTGCTGATTAGAAGCTATTTGCAAACTGCCACTTGAAGAAGCCCTTTAGTACTGATTGGTTCCTACAACTGTGCTTAAGGGTCCATCTTTGGTTCTAAAACTGAAAAACATTCTTTACCAAATATGTGCCTGCCAGTTTTTAAGACAGTCAAAGCTTTCAGCAAATAAATTGGGCAGGTAGATATGGGTAAGGAAGAGGAGATAATTTCAGGCAGAGAGCCACTGAAATGTAGGAAGGCATGAAAATGAAGGGCCTCTTTTGTTTGTATAACCACTTTCTCATCCTTCGGACACAATGCCTAACACAACTTAAAGGAAGAGAGGTGTATTTGGCTCATAGTTTCAGAGGGCTCAGTCCTTGATACACTGGCTTTAAGGCAGAAATGGCATGGTAGAGGAAAACTACTCAATCTATGGCGGCTAGGAAGGAGAGAGGGAGGAGGAGCCAGGAACAAGAATATACCCTCCCAGGTCATGCCCCCAGTGACCCACCCCCTTCAACTAGGCCCCACCTCCTAACAGCACATTAAATTATGAGCTCATCAGTGGATTAATCCAATCCCAAGTATAGTGCCTCCAAGATCCAACCACCTTCCACAGTCCCATCTCTGAACACATGGGACTTTTGGGGAACATCTTAGATTTAATTTAAACTATAATACTATTTAACCCCAGCACAGAAGACATGCCAGGAAGCACCATAAGGCTGAAAGGGGTAAGCCTATCAAAAGAAATTCCTTCAATGGCAAGCTCCGAAGAGCTTCATGCTGGAGTCCACAGTTTACCAAATTTACATGTACATCAGTGTCACCTGGAAGGCTTGTTAAAGCACAGCTTGCTGGGTCACCAATACAGCTTCTAATTCTTGAGTGGGACCCAACAATTCACATTTCTAAGTCTCCAGGTGATGCTAGCCCAGGGTTCACTCTTTGGAAACCACTGCTTTAGTTATTCAGCAACTGATAATGGTTTGGAGTACAGAAATAACAGCTGTGCTGTTATTTAAGTGACCAATTTGAAGATTTTGTAATTCTGTCAGAAGATATACAGGAAAAGAAATCAGTTAGAAAAGGATTTAGCCAGGCAATGGGTACATGTTTAGTCTTGAAATCTGATCAAAGCATCTCACTTTTCATCTAGGTGTCAATGGGGACTAGGAGAGATGAACCAGATAACCATATTCCTCAAAGAACAGTGGAACATCAAAAATGTTTAGTATTATTAGATCATTTATCAAGATCTAGAACTGAGTTGTTAACACACACAAAAATGGATTTTCTTAGCATCACTTTTTCTAAAATATGTATCATTTTAGTTATCAATGGCCCTAATGGCTGGCAGAAGGAATGGTTCATGGTTTTTACCTCTTCCATTCCTGATCTAGGTGTGAAGAAGGAATGAGTGTGTATAAGATTTACTCTGAAGCATCTTGAGTTTTACTTCCATTATGGAAAATACAACTAGAAAAATATAGGAGAGTGCCAAAAATATGCCTTCTCTAGGAAAGCCTCATATGGTCCTTACCCCAAACAAGTGAGACCATATGGTCTTCTTCTAGGAGAATCATTAGCAAAAATGCTTTTCTAACAAAGGTAGGAATCTGCATTAGGGCAGAGTAGAGGAAGGAAAAAAGAGACCAGTCTTCACCAGTAGTAGGGATAGGAACAAGTTAGTTTTAAATCCTATTCTATTGGTGGGTGGATGTAAGAGAAAGCTCTATCCACACTGATGATTAGAGCTTAATGCATGACCTTATTTTGTATTTTATTAAGGGACTTGTAGAGCCAAGATTCTAGTATCATACCCTGGCCCAGTGCTGGCAAACCTTTTAGAGCTTTCAATGACACACACTGTTCACTGTGGCATGCATGCCTATGGCCACCACTGCCACCACTGCCCTACGTTATACTGCAGAGAAACTGACATCTTTGCAGGAGGATCTGGGTTCTTGTCCTTGGCAATTCTGAATTTGGGCAAGATCTTAACTTCTGTGGGCTGCAGATTCATCACATAGGTGAAGAGGAAATTTGTACCTGCTTGTCTATGTAAGCCCCATCATCCCTGGTGCTCAATGATTCTGCACCGCCTATGCTGAAGCCAGGTTTATGGAGTGAGTGTCCTGAGCAGAGGTCATAGAATCATCCCCCTTGGGAAACTCGCTTTTACCTGAACTCTGCTGTTTAATTTCCTGATGCCATTAGGGCTTGCCTCTGTGAAAAAAATTGTTCCCTTTGAACTAAAAATTTTATCTGGTTAGAATGAATGAGGGAAGTACAGTCCTTATCTCATCAGCATTATTGAGATAAACGTCACAAAGAGGAACAAACACCATCAATCACTTCAAGGAATTTCTGAGGAGGAAAGAATTCTCTTCCCATTTGGTCCCTGAAGTTGGCCACTCTCAGCTCAACATTTTCTCTCCTTACCTATTACCCCAATTCTGTTCATCCCCCTGTGTTGTGTGTCTGTGTCAACCCTAACCACCCCATCACACTGCAATTCTCTCTGAGAAGGAGGACCATAGTTTGTCCTTCTTTACCTGATCTTTGCTGTCTACATAGATCAAATGGGGGTTTTGGGGAATTCAGGGGGGAATGTCTTTGGTTCTTAATCTTCACCCAGTGGTGTTTCTGGAAGTTCAAGCTCCCCACTCAGTCCCCACCATTTCCATGATTCCACTGTTCAAGAAAATCGATCCTCCTCTGAAACTCTCTTTTGCTATCACTAGTGAGAGGGGAACAGAAAAACCCACTGCTGCCAACAGCAGGAGACTAGGGCCCTGCTTCCACCTGGTCTGTTGCTCACCATCTCTTTTCTTATCGTTTTTGGTCATTTCTCTTCACAGTAATGACATTCCTATGGAGACTTCTCCCATCTCCAAAGTAAATCTGATGTTTACAGCTCTGTCTGTAGGTGGGTGAGGCATTCCCAGAACTAGACCTAGACAAGGGGGAATCTAATGATGCCTTCAAATGTCTTACTCCACCAACCTAGTGTCCAAGTGTGGCTGAGGCCTGAATCTGGGCTATCTGGATTTGTTTGCCCTGCCATCAAAAGTATGAGAAAAGCCCATAGAAATGTTACAATTTGGCCAAACTGGGAGGTTTACTACCTTCAGGCACAGAGTGCTTCAATTTATAGAAGGACTGGAACAAAAGCCAGAAAACATGCATATGCAGATTTAGCCAGGTTTCAGCCCAGACAACTGAGGAAATGTGGAATCCTGCTTGGTACCAAGGGTTAGGGGAAGACTATAATACTTTCAGCATGAGGAATCTGGAGAAGCAGCTAATTTCTTTATTTAAAAATTCTAACTTTTATACGGAGATACCTCAAAGAACTAGGATTGGAAGTCCCATTTGACCCCACTATTCCCCTGCTGGGGATCTTCCCAAAAGAATTAAAAGAATCATACCACAGAGAGATATGTGTACCCATGTTCATAGCAGCACAGTTTGTGATAGCTAAAACTTGGAAACAGCCCAAATGCCCATCAACTAAAGACTGGATAAAGAAAATGTGGTTTTCCTATAAAGTGGAGTAATACTCAGCCATAAAGAATGAGAAATTAGAGACATTTATAGCTAAATGGATGCACATTGAAGCCATACTCTTAAATGAAATAAATAGGACACATATGTGTAAATGCCAAATAGTTTCTCTGGTGTGAGAAACTGAAAGTATAAATAAGGACTCAAAGGTAAACAGATAATGTGAAACAGTAAGAAAAGGGGCAAAGGGAAAGTGGGAGGGGTAGGGGAAAGGAAAGAAGGAAGAGGAATTAATATGAGAAAATGAAAAAAATGGAAACAAAGTCTTTGTAAATAGGGAGGGGCGGAAGGGTTGAAGGGAGGAAAGGGAAATGGGAAAAAAAAATCAGAACCAAGAGAGATTATGTAAAGGTGCAAATTGCCAATAATGAATGTCATTATATTGTATACCTAAAATGTACCAATAAAATTAATAATATTTAAAAAATCTACCCTTAGCCAAAAAAGTAGAGGATTAAAATAATTTGTAAAAAAAAATTCTAACTTTTAAAGATCTATTTTAACCCCTCAGTTATTCAAAGTCAGGATGAGTAGGAATGCGAACTTTCTTCTCCATCTAGAGTATCAGGATCATCCATTGTGTCCCCTCTTCATGTATAACTATGAACACAAAGGAAACTTTCATAATCCTAGAGCTCATCAGAGCTCTTGAATTTCTTTTATCTTTTTTCTCAGAAAGTCTTGGGAAATTCTCAGAAAAAGGTAAGTGCTGATGTTCTATTCTGATATCTCTGAATTCCTGGAGAGGTGAATCTTCATTACATTTTCTGTCATATCTATCATAGCCCTTCCCCACAATAGAAGGTAAATGTTTGTCAAGAAAATACATGCATTATCAAATAATTCATCTCATCTTGGAAAATACAAAGCAAAGCCCAGAAATGAAGGACCACGGAAGGTTGTTTGTAGGAAGAAGTGAATAGAAGGAATGATGAACAGGCTCCTGCCTGGGCACTGCATGTTCAAATGGGCAAGAGAAAAAGAAGCTAAAAGTCAGACAACTGGAAACATGAAGAGGAGTATATAAAGAAGGCCAATATATTGGGGCTAGAAGAAAGAAGCAATGACATGGGAAAATGAGACAGGAAAAGAAGTCAAGGTGGGAAGACACCATGTTCCTCTTTCACCCAGTCTGCAGCTAGCTCACCAAAGATCAGGGTAGAAAAGCTTCAGTATAAACATGAAAGAAATGATCTGGGATTTCTGCACAAATAACTGTGTCCTCTGAAGAAAGGCAGGAAGTAAAATGCTATGACACCCAGATAGCTGAGCATCCACTATGGAGGTTTCTAGTCTTAGCTCTCCATCCATCTTCCCAGCCTCTCTGACTCTCATGAGACTTATAAATATTCAACATATGTTACTTACACTGTTGCTTCCCTACCTAGAGTGTAAGCCTCTTCTTGGCAAGAGCAACATCTCACAATGCATCTCTAGCTATCACCGAACCACTGCCCCATAGAGTAGATGCTTGCCAACTGGACTGCAATCATAGACCAAAACCCATGAAGACAGTGAACTTTCCAATCAGCCTTGCAGGGATGAGCACAAATTTTGTCCTCCTAAAAAGTTTTCTTTGGGCTGGGGATTTAGCTCAGTGGTTTGGCCACCTGCTGCGCAAGCGCAAGGACCTGAGTTCAATCCCCAGTACCAAAAAAAAATGTTTTCTTCCAGCTCAACACCTAGTCCAAATAGTATCTCTGTACTCTAATTTTTTGCAGAGCTCTTCAGATGAGACAGTCAATGAAATGCCCTTTCAAACTTAATCTAATTCCTATTCCCTGAGTTCCTAACATGTGTTAGGCACTTTGCTGGCACTGGGGTAAAGTGAGCAGACACATAGTCCCGTTTCTTGAAGTTCACTGTCTATTGTGGAAGACAGGCATTAAATAAGAAATTACCTGTGTCATAAGGATTGCTAAAGGATATTCAGAAATTTAACTTCAGGGTGGCAAATTCTTTGTTATGGTATCATGATGGCATCTCCTGTCCACCCAAAGTAAAACAGGTCACATTTCCCTCTGTAGACTGGAGGGGAAAAACAGGTCTCTCTGCTAACCACCCAATTGCTTGATAAAAAGTCATAGCAGTGCCTTCTGTCAAAGGCAGACTAGACATTGTATCATACATACAATGAGTTTGTAACCTGTAAGGCTGAAATGTGTTTTCCCAAATGGCCTTTCTGCTCACACTGGAGGCTCCCTCTTCCTCTGCCCTCCACTATGTACACCAAGGCTGTGAATTCCAGAGTAAACAAGAATCTCTGGCAACTGGACCCATGTGCTTGGCCTCTGAAGGAAAGAAGAGCTGTTTCCAAGTCCTTTCTCCCACTGTGTGAAAAATAGAAGCACTGGAACACATGGCAACAGGGAGAAATGAAAGTCTAGAGTGCTAAAGGCCCCAGCTCATGACAGTATAGCTATTTGGGAACATTTAACATAGGGCTGCCCGATGTAACTCAATTACCTTGAGAGAACATCACTGACCTTTAGCCATATTGTATTGTATAATCTCATATTAATTGTCCCAAGTCATTAAAATAAAAATTATTGTGTAATATTTAAGAAGCTAGAGCTTTATCACAAAAGTTTTAAATTTTTTATTTCAAAGGATAAGTTTTAGATATTAGAAAATATATTATTTAGTGGTAAGGATGTAGCTCAGTGGTAGAGTACTTGCCTAATATGTGCAAGGGCCTGGGTTTGATCACCAGGAGTATATACATATATTCTGTAATACATTATTCCCTGAGAAGGCTAGAAAATTGAAAGTAGAGATTAACATATGTAAGAAGAGCTCTAAATTTCTGCCTTACTGGACATTGTTGCCTAAATAACTATCAAGGTGGTAATTACCATAAACTGGGCAAAAGAAGTCTTACATCTGCAATATTGGTGATGATTACATAATACAGAATTTCACAAGTATTTTGGATGTTGTATATAAAAACTCTCCTGAAGAGTTAATGACAGGCCCTGGGAGATGCTGGTTTTGGCAATACATCAATAAAAGCAGCAGCTACACCCTGGGGTATCAAAGGCTATGATCCCCTAAGGGGTTTTCTGACAGCCCAGCAGCTGAAAGAGCTAACAAAATCAATACTGATCAGTAGGCAATGACATTTAGAGGACATTGAACACTACCATAATTATGTCAGGGCACCATTTGTGGAGCCAAATGCTTGCATTTCCAAATGGCAAACCCTTTTCAGGAGCAGATGTATGGCAACGCAAGCCTGCCTGTGCTGAAAGCCATGGAAACTGTTTTGCAAGCTGCTATGGTTAGGCAAGTAATAACACTCCTGAACCTGACTTCAGTACATAATTAAGACAGGTTTCAACTCATCAGCAACCACGCCTATTGCCTGAAAGCATCACAGAAAGTGTAAGTATGCATGCAATAAAATAAACTAGGGCAAAGTTAACAGCTTCCAGGTAAGTTACAGAGATACAGTCTGGAGTGCCAGGTAAGACCACTTGACTTCTGCTGAACAAGTCCAGTAGTCAGATGGGGATGCAGGGGACTTGTCACCCTCAAAGTGCAAGAGAGACCTAGGTAAACGATGAGTCTGCCCTACACAAATCCTTTCCCTTTCTAAGCTTTATTGTCCCCCACAGCACTGTGAACCAGATATATGCAGTCTGCTTTACAAAAAGGGTGGGTTTGTTTTTAGATGGCATTTTAGCCAAAGCCAGAGAAAAGAAAATAAATGACACCATGTTATGCCCACCACAACCAGCCTAAGCACACCTTGGGTTGAGTGTTGATATTGCCGACACCTGTGCTCTGCACCTAGCACTCTGCAATCACCTTTTCTGCTAGGAGCTGCCTTCTCTGGGCAGATTCCACTCTTATGCCCTCAGAAAGCTGAGTGGCCAGAAGCCTGTGGAATTTAGTGGAAAAATTATAACACTGGAGTTAGGTGGACCTGACTTATAATCTTGGCTCTACCACTTGTGAGCTGGGCTGCCTATACCTTAACCTCTCTGAATCTCACTTTCCACAAGAATAAAAGGAGAACTAGTACCCATCTTTTTGTATCTGTTACAAGGATTCAAAATAATGTAACAATCAGCACAGTGAGTGGTGCATGGGAATTGCTCAATAAATTATAGCTATTATTATTAGTTACTAATAAATTATCACATGTGATCAATTACTATGCAGGAATGATTAGAAGTTGAAAGAAAAGAGATATTGGCACAAATAATGACATGGACTTTACTAGGAAAGAAAGTTTTTCCAGGACACTATGTGAATATCTCATAGAAAATGTTCCCTGCTTCCTCAAAGGTATTAAGAGGAGGTAAATATTCTTTATTCTTTTTAAGTGAGTTTCTCATAGCTTTGTAACCTGAAGCAGGCAAGTACCATCCTGTTTTCATGTGTAAGAGAAACTGAGGTACAAAAGACCAACTAATTCTCTGAGTGAGTCAGAGGAACCTCCTAGAATAACCCAGGGGCAGCACAGTCTCCACTTTTTGTGACCTGGAACTGTTTTAAGGAAGTATTCATATTATTACAAACCCCAGTTTGAAAAAGGAGGAAGAAAAGAGGAGGAGGAGGAGGAGGAGGAGGA
>NW_004624833.1:6364595-6394049 GCF_000247695.1 Heterocephalus glaber | reverse complement strand
GAGGAGGAGGAGGAGGAGGAGGAGGGGGAGAAGTTAACCTATGATGAAGAGCCCTATGTTCTTGGCAATCTGGAAGTAAACTTGCCATAACCCGAGGCTGGTCTCCCACAGCACTTGTTGGACACCAACCCGTGTCGACCTCGCCTCATTTTGTTGGTGTCAGCTTCATACAAAAGTGAGCAGGAGCCCAAAAGGATTGCCCACAAGACACTTTCCTCTGTAAGGACACTTTTCCTCTGCCTTCTGAACCGCACCACCAGTGCCCCCCCCCCCACAGGGGATGGTGTCCAACTCCAGGCATGTATCCGTCCCTCAATCCTGGCTAGTGTATCACCTGTGCCAATTCTTGGAAACACACCTTTCTACTCAGCAGGCTATTTCAAATGAAGTTCCCAAAAGCCTGTTGTATAAAGAGACCAGCGTCATCAGAGGTAAGCCAGTTTCCACCCTCTTGCAGGATTCCACATTGGATTTTGTTCTCCAATTCATAAATTATTCTCCCACTTCTCTTGGTCCAATGCCTCTTGCATACCCAGCCACAGGTATGCACAAGGGTCATTTCTTCCAAAATTCAGTAGCCTTAGAAAGTCTCTTGAGAATGAGGCTGACGCTGATAGCCAAATGGCTGCCAGAAACCAGTGACAAATTCTCTTGCCTCCATCTTTTCTTTTATGTGGACAGTTCGTGTTTTCACTGGAAGAACTAGAGCCTGGAATTCCTTGTTAATTTAGCTGAATAATGTCCTGATCTTGAGCATCTAGGAGGCTAGTTCAAGTGGGGCTTTTGTAAGTGGGCACTTAGTTTTGTTATTAGCAGAGTAACTTGGACATAGTAGGGACAAAAACACCTGTTGAATGAATGTTCATCGTTGACACGCCTATACTCTTTTATTTCATATCTGGCTGGATTTCTTGCGTGTGTTTGTTGGTTTGTTTTGGGAGTGCTGGGAATCAAACCTAGCGCCTTGTGCCTGCTAAGCAGGTGCTTTACTGTGCTACATTACCAGCCTTTGGCTGTTTAAAAAAAGTGTACCTTAATTGATGATATATACATCAATTAAATTCCTTTTTAGGGAAGCCATTAGAATTTAGTTGTATGGAGAACATGCTCAGGAGAAAAAATGGGAGGACAAAGATTATCTGCCTCATTAGTAATTTTTATTGCTAAAAAGACACAGAACCCTGTCAACTGTTACATTATTTCAGGGACCACAGGCATTCCTCTGTACTCAGGGAGAGGAAACCAAGCAACTTTTTGGGACAAGTTCAAAAAGCCAAAGAATCTACCAACCTGGGAAGGCCTCCCTGGGCCTGTCAGACTTTGCTGTCATGGTCACCAAGGCAACAGCAACATAACACTATGAGGAGCATCAGCCCCAGGCTGAAAGGATTGCTATTCAAATATATTTATGCTTGATCTCTGATTTCTTTTCTTTCCACATTTGCTGGCTGATTCTACTGCAGCAATCAGGAAGCTCTGCAACATAGAACTGCTCACTCTCTCTGCACATTCCTCATGCCAATCCTCTTTTTAAATGTTTGCTTTAAACATAATATGCAGCTTTACTAAGATTATGTCCTGAGTACACATTTTCTAGTCATCTGAATCTCTGTGCTAGGAGAGCTGACACTTTCCTGCACCCGATGCTTGCCTCCAGCTTTAGGCCTTAGAATTCTCCCAGGCTTTTCTGATTTTGGGGGGAATTTTAGAATCTACAGAATTACTGAAGACAAAAATCACTCATTACCTTTACTTTGTATCTGCTATGTACCTCACATATGGTAGATGATTGATAAATATTTTTAGCAAACCAATCTACCCCATGCTCCCTGAATTCATTAGGCACATTCCCCTCTCTGAGCCTCCTGTTTTAGTCATTCTCCCTTTGTCTTTTGTCTCCTACTGTATCTTTTTGTCCATCTCCCTCAAAATACCAAAGCCAACCACCATGCTAGGAGGGAAGCAGAGTCCCTTGACAAGCCTTCCCCATGCTATTGCCTAGTCCAGTGGGGAGGGGTAAAGGGTGTGACAACTGTGTCCTCAAGATTATTTACATCTCTGTCAGCAAGAGTGGTGGAGGCCCCATTTATGACCCTGTGCACACCTGGCAAGCTCACCCCTGTGGAGGGGACCAAAGAATGCACATGGTAGAAGCACAAACTCAGCTGGAAAACAATTCTGTCCACTGTTCACTATTTTTTAAGGCAAAGTTACACACGCAGGAGGGCAAGTTACTATCTCACTGTTCTTACTGTGTCCCCTCTCTTTCATCACAAGCAAAGCTGGAAAACTAAATCAGGTGAGTTCTGTTTTCTCCTTATTTCTTTTTTCTTTTTCAAGTGAATTCTGAACAGTAAAAACAAAACAAGATTAAGAAATTAAACAAGCTGGGAGGATAGCTTACTTCCTAGAAGACTGAATGCTTAGCATGTGCCTGAAGCTTGATCCCTAGCACCACAAAAAACGAAAAAAGAAATGAAACCAAACCCATACCCCTATAAGTAAAAGTGGAATGTTCTTTTCCATTAGGTGAAATCCAATTTCAGATCAACTGATTGTAGAAAAAAACAAACCTATACGCTAGAACAGTGAATTAAGGCAGCCATGTAAAATCCAAACAGCAGACAGAGGAGGTGCATGGTTATTCTTATGATCAATGTGAAAGAGAGGCAGGAGTGAGGGAAGGAGAGGCGCAAAACACAGTGGACAGGTGAGTTGCCACTCCCCTTTCCTGTTCCAGGCCCTACATGGATGTGTTATTTCTGAGCAAAGATTTGTTTCAGGCCTTCTTGGCTGGCAAAACGATGTATCCTGAATTTGAACTGGGCTCTTCTAATGCCAAGCCCAGAGATCCCTGCCTTGGGCAGCTGCAGGAAGGGAAGGAACTCAACTGACTAGTTAGGGAGGTCTCTTGGGCTTCTTTTCTCCCTTTTAAACAGAAAATAAGAGCGCAGACTCCTGTCCAACCTCCAACCCACCCCTTTAGTGCACTTAACCACCAGGATCAGTGGCTGTAAATTCCATGCCCAGCAAACTGGCTCTCAGGCCAAAGAGATACAAAAGTCACATTTTTTCTTATGTTATAGTTTCTTCTATTAAAACAAACCTATCAAGAGAGATTTATACTAAAGAGGCCCCACCTAGTTCAGCCAAAGAGAGAGAATGGGTGGGTGACAAGACTTCCTATTTTAGGAAATGTGTCAATTTTCTATCAGCAGAGCCTGGGCATCAGGCCAAATCCCTGGAGGAAGGAAGAGTAGAGTGCAAAGTCAGGGGCAGCTTTAGAAAACACCCTACCAAGGCTACAGGGAGGGCCCTGCCTCAGGGCCTCTGAGCTCATGCTAGGGCAAGGTCACTGTGGCCAGTTCCCCTTCCACCTTCACCGGACAGGAGCCACTTCCCATAGCATGGCCCTAGCCCACTGAGGAAGTGGGGTGATGGTGTCTGCCCCTCCTCCCAGCAAAGCATTGAGGGAGAACAGGCCGAAATCCCTCCTCTGCTCCTGCTCCTTCCTCAGAGAAGAGGTGGCCTCATGCAATAACTGTGGACACTCAGCAGTTTCCTCATCTGTAAAAGTATGACAACAACACTTACTTCACAGAATACAGTGATTAATTAAATGAGATAATATGTGTGAAGCATCTAACACATAAAGAACACTCAACTAAAAGAGCCCTCTCCCCTTCTTCTCAGCAATAATTCATGAATTTTCATGTGGCTTCAGCCCCTTAGATATCTTATTCTATTACATCAGTGACAGCTTTCCCTAAACTCCAAACATGGCTCTCTTGATGTCAGCTGCATATTTCTCTCTGTAGCTCTTCCAGTCCCATTTCAGGTCCTCAGTTCAGCTGTATGTTTTATTTATGTAGCACATACACAGTATCTATTACATACTCAGCATTCTTCTAGACTTTTACAAATGTGATTCTAGAGAGCACAACCTCTCACATTTAATCATCACAGCTCTATCAAATGCTCCCAACAGTATGTGTGAGGTGCTAATTTTGCAAAGGAAAACTTGGCTGCTAACCTTTATTTCTATTTCCAAATAGACAGTATAGTTCTTCTGATTAAGGTGTCTCAAAGTCTTCAGAAAAACACATTATTTTTCTTTAAGAACTTTCTTTGGTTTGGTTTATCCCACCATACATTCCAAGATTTTAGCAACTTTGAGAGTCAAAGCCAAACTGTTATGCTTAGCAAATATGAGTATGATCCTTCTCAGACCTTTCAAATTAGACAGTAAGAAGGATGCTGGTGACAAGTCAGGGGACCCAGCCAAAGGAAAGAGGGTTAGCAGCTTCCAGAGAACAAATATTTCAAGTTAAAAATCTTTACACAGGCCCTGGGCCAATGCAGCATAATGCAGTGTGATTAGAGAGAGCAATCTAGAAATCAATATTGACTGTGCAGCCAACAGAGCACCTATGAAAAGAGCCAACCAATGGGTCCTCTCCTTCAAATATCTGGCAGCCACTACTCCCTGAAGCACAAATAAGCAAATTTTCTAAATCAAAATAGTATCCAGAGTCTCGGAAAAAAATGGAAGATAAATTAGCAGAGTTCTGGGTATCTTTTAAAAAGTCTTAAAGCACCTCTGCAAAGAGAAATTAAAATAAGATAAATCCCCAGAAGGCTGCCAGTCATCATCACTGTGGCCTCTATTAACTAACGATAGTGAGGAGTCACCCACCTTAACCACTATATGCATCTCCTGCTCAGCCTCGTAGCCTGTCCACAGGTAGAGCTAACAAATAAGGAGGCTAGATGTGTTTTAAGATGCTGTTTTGAACATCACAGGAAAGCAAGATAAAAGGAGAGACAGAAGCACAAATTCCAAATAGACAAGGGCCTATTACCAAGTATTTGAGACTCCACTGAGAGCTTAGCTTTCCCCTGGGAAAAGTAAGATGGTGGAGTGGCCCAGTGAAAGAGCCAGGTTTCTATTTCCCTTACCAGTACCCCCTCCCCTGGCATCCTTGGGTCCTGGCACATTTTGAAAATACTAAGAGAACTCAAGTTCCAAAGACCCTGTCCCATGTGTCTTTTCCTTATGTTACAGAAAGGACACTATTTTATATTTAGTGAGATTTTACAAATGATTTTCTTCTAGACCAGGGCTGTTTTCATCTACTTGGTACTTACTAACATGAATGCTGTAGGAAGGTTGATTTGTTAACTAAAGAAAGGAAAAACAAAATATTACCTGTAGAGCCAATGGATCTGGGATATGGAAGTAGCATGTGGTTTACCTAGAACCAGTTGAGGAGGGTTCCCTTCAGGACAGGCACGGACTCCTGAACTGCCCTACCATGTGAGAGCCTCTATTCCTTTGATACTTGCTCTGAGACTAACATCCTGAGAGGATGTCCTGGGATTTAACAACCCAAGCCAGGTATTTGTGCCTTTCTCCCTGGGTCTGGTCTCCAAGCTCTGGGGAAGCAGAAGCACCACTGAAAGTGAAAAGTCCCCTCTAATGAATGCATCCCTATCGATAGCAAGGTGGCAGAGCTGTATCCATCAGACCTACTCCTTCTCCCTGTCTCCACCTCACAGAATGGGAAAGGGTTTCTTTTGTGGAACCCACAGCTGATATGTTTTAAGGTGCAATCTGACGTGAACTCCCTGGTGGCAGCCCCTGTGGTTGCCATGGCACCCTGCAAGGCTGCTCAGTGTCCCTGCTCCCTCTGCAGACTCAGATTGCAGCTCCTTAGGCAGAAAGGCAGAATGCCAATAAGCTGAGGCAATGAGCAGGGGGCGTGGAAATCTCATTTTAGCCTGTGTATTCCCCGTCACCCTTTGACAACCATTTGACTTCCTTTCATGCTTCCTGTCAACCCTAAAAAGCAGAGGTTAAAATAAAACTTCTAAAGGTCAGGCCTGGTGAGTAGAGAATATACAAAGAATTCTGCCAATCTATAAGGCAGAAAATTAGCCCCTGGTATATGGCAGGTGCTCAATAAACTCCAGTTAAATGAAAAAAAGCAGGTCAGCTATGGTTTAAGCCACTTAAAAGTCATGGTCAGTATTTATAATTGTACATTTGCTATATCATTTTCTGCCTTCTAAAATGTTTTCATGTGTTATCACATTTGACCTTTGCAACAAGAAAAGGGTACTAGAGCTGGACTGGGAAATCATTTCCATTTTTGTCCAAAACTAAGACAAAGAAAGGTGATTTAGCTGAGTTACTCAGCAAGTCTAGGGAGGTCCTGAGGGGGAAAGCCTGGCCCTCAGCCCCTAGCTCCTGACCTACCCCTCTCCCTCCTCTAATGCCTCCCCCAGGCCCTCTTCTTCCCCCTTCCCTAGGTGGAAGTCATTGGACATGAAAGAGGAGACAGAAGACTCAGGCATGCCCAGAAGCTCTGTCCCTGCCTCAGCTCAGTGGGGACTCAAATGATGAAATATTTATTTGGTGAGAAGGCCTTGCATTTCAGATCAAATTCCATGCTTGCTTGTATTACTTTACGGTAAATTAGACCTGATGGCTGTGTCTGCTGCCTGCTGCCCCCATGTTGGTGGAGGGTCACTTACTCCAGTTTGGATCCAAGTCACCCCAACCCATTAGGGAAACTGACCAGCCCAAGGAGGTTCATGCCTCCAAGGAGCTAGAGATATAAAGTACAGGCTATGCATCCACGTGTCCAGATCACATGCCTTTTGCAGGGCTGTCAGCTCCTGGCTTTTCAGCTTTCTTTTCCTTCCTCGGTGATGGCACTAAGGAATTAGCCTGCTCTTCCTTCCTTTCACCAAATGCAGGTCTCAGCACCCTGGAGGACTTATTTTCTCACAGGACTATGTGGTGAGCAGCAGGCAACATGCCTGCATTCAGGATAGAAAATACAAATGTATATTACAAATGTGGGGAAGTCACAAAAGCTCTGGAAAGGGTGACAAAGTGCTCACAGTCATCATCCCAGTGACTTCTGTTCTACTTGATGTTTAGAGCCAATTTGGGCCTGACTCAAGCCTGATGACAAGTTTCGACACACTTCCACTCTTCTCAGCTGAGTAGCCTGAACAAGTCATCAGGCATGCGTGTGCACTAACCTCTGGCATTCTGAGGAGACCCTGCTCAGCCTGCTTTACAGAGTAAGCCTGGAGGTTAAATGAGATAACATGTAAGAAGCTATATGAGAGGGTTCATATATATTTCGCATATGGTAATTGTCTTAATCATCAGCATGTTGCTGATTACTCTCCATTTGGCCCACCTTCATGCATGCTCAGCCCCCAGGACGCTGACCAGAGGAATGTATCATCCAGACCATCCTTGCTGGCCAGCTTCCAGTTGGCCAATGGGAAGCACCCTGCAGAAAAAATGGACAAGGCATTTCTTCCCCACTCTCTCCCTGCTTTAGTAGCCTGTCTCTGGCAGCACCCCTTAGTCACATCCCTGTGTCCCTGTGTGATGACTGTCCCCATAGAGACTTCTCCTTCCACAGCTCCAGCTCTCACCGGTTCAGGTACAGGGTTTCCTTCCTCCCTCTGTCCTTTCACCCTAGGGAGATAATGGCTTCCCATTGATACAAGTCTCTGGGTACCTCAACATTCCTTATTTGTTCCCTTAATCCTACCTACATCTGTCATAATCCCTTTACTAAACTTTTTTTTTTTTTAATAATTTGGGGTAAATTCTGTTTTCCTGTCTGGACCCTGACTGATATATACATACTCAGGGACATTGACACTTGCGTCTAATTGGTTGAAAAGACAAGCCAATTAGACTCATCATTGTTACTGGGAGCACAGAGCCTACAGAGTCCAAGCCGTTAACTTATCATCAATGCAGAGCTTCCAAACTGCAAGCAGAGGTAGCTTGCCCTTCCTCCCTTGTCTTTCCAGAGGCAGTGGCCTAGCAGCACATTCTTACAAAGCAGCTCAGCGTGGGCTGCCAGCAATCTGACATCAGGATGGAAGAATACAGAGGCCTCAGAGGTTCGGTATTTTCTGGAATGTAATGATTCTGCTGATCCTCTGGAGTTTGGCAATAGCTATTTCAATCTCAAGATGCTTAAATCACTTCTTTGTTCTTTCCCCTATGTAACTAGGGCACCATTATGAGTCTGGGGCTATAGCTGTTTGAGGTAGACTTTTTGTTTTTAGTGGGAGGAGGGCTTTTTTTTTTTTTTTTTGCCTTGTTCTGCAAGAATTAGACCCATACACTTGGAATTTTTTCTTGCAGTAGGAATCCAGCTACCTCTTCTTCAAAATGGTGCTCTCTGTCCTTCAATCTCTGACATGAATTCCCTTCCCCATGTAAAGGCAGGTGTCTAATATGGGCGATTCAAAGCCTCTCCTCCTCTTTTGTATTTACCTCCTTCCGGCTTTCAAGTAGCCACAACCTTCACTGCTAAGTCAGTCAGCAGGTTACTTTGATGCCCACTGATTATACATTTATTTACTGAAGGATGGCTGTGTGCCAGGGGAAACAATGGTAACCAAACACTATCCCTCCCCTCTTGGGCCTCAAGACAGGTAAATAGAAATTTTGGATTCTGCTGTTTCAACGGAGAATTGTAGAGGTGGGATAGAAGGGATGGGGGAGTCTTTGCTGGGCTCTACCTTCTGACCATTAGAATTCCAGAGCAGGGATCAAGTTCACAGCTCTACTATTTTCCATACCTCAAAGGAAATGTGCTTCATAAATAAGTAACCACACCTGAGTTACTACACAAATAAGCTCAACTCTGTTTTCTGAACAGTCAAATTTGCTTTTTCCATTACCTTTTTCTCTCCAGCTTCTGTCCTCTGTGCTAGATTTACTCTGCAACTCATTTATTGTGATCTGTCATTACTGAGTGAAAAAAGGAGCCTGGAACAAAAAGGACAATTTGAAGCGTCTCTACCTGGTCTGAGTCTGAGTTCCATCCATGGGCCAATGCTTAGCTAGGTTGTCTTGTGAAAAAACAAACAAACAAACAAACAAACACCAGCTACAAAAAATATCAGCAGTGATAAGCTGAATCCATTTATATTAAGAAATGGGGAGGAGGCCAGTAGCATGAAGCCAGCAGGGCACGAAATCTGCTGCAATGTGCTCCACTGTGCATTTCAAATGCAGCACAACTCAAGTCTGATTCACCTTCACTTAACCTCACACAAGAGCCCTGCAGTCAGGGTAAGTGCAGCTGCAGGATGGGCTGCTGAGAATTTGTGGATCTCAATTTGGAATGGTTTCCAAATTGTTTTAGATTCTAAAACTTTATCCCCTCCCAATACTTTAGGTTATGCTGTAACTAATCTTGCATCTTTGGGAAGAGAGACTCCAAGTTATTCTGGGTGGTGAGATAGGAAGCAGAGTGAACAGGGAATCTGGCATCCTCTGGTTCCCATTTTCTTTTTTGTTTTGTTTTGTTTTGTTTTGTTGTTTTTTGGTACTGGGGATGGAACTTGGGACCTTGCACTTCCAAGGCAGGTGGTGGAACCACTGAGCTAAATCCCCAGCCCATGGTTCCCATTTTCTTTTGTGAAAAATCTTCAAATTAAAAAAATTATTGCCAGGGATTTGGCTCAGTGGTTTTGCTGCCTGCTGCGCAAGCACAAGGACCTGAGTTCGATCCCCTGGTACAAAAAAAATTAATAAATTATTGAACGTTGGAGTTAAAAAGGGATATTGGCGATCACTCAGTCAGTCTAATGGCCTCTCCCTGTTTTGGAGAGGTAACCGAGGAAACAGGCCTTAATCAAAGACCACAAGCTAGTGCCTGAGCTAACCCAGACTCCAGTTCAGTGTTCTGTCAGCTCTATTGCTTTCCTGGGAATTCACCCACAAGGTTTTAGCAGAGGACAGAAGGAGAATATGTGGCACTAAGGGAACAATGGAAAAACTCCAGGGGGAGAAATTAACTTTCCATCTAGGCTGGCTGTCATAAGGCTATGAATATGCCTAATAAGGAGGAAAGTAAGGAAAATGTGGAAGGAGGAAGAGAGAAAGGACAGAATAAATGTGATTTTGCATTTACTCCATGTAGTAGGCTGGTAAAGGGTTGGGTGGGAATGAAGAGAAGGAAAATGTGTTCTTGGAGGAGGAAAAAATGTTTCTTGTGTAAGTAAGTAAAGGGTGAAAGCAGGTTTCAGACTTCAGAAGAAGGTAGGTGAAGCTGGTGGTCTGGATGCTGTGATGCTCCCCCAGGCTCCTTTCAGGGCAAGGGTTTGTTGCCCTTACACAGTAGGTGAGCTGCTGAAACACGACCATGGCCATCAGCCTTGGGTAATACCTGAAAGAAACTGCCTGCCCAAAGATGTACCTTCTGCAGGTGGCAGCCCCTATCCAGTGACTCATCCACACATAACTGTGCCCAGCCCCAGTGCCCCATGAGGGACAACTCAGAAGGGCCCTCCTAGCCTCAGAGCATTCCATGCAGCCAGCTGATGTCTCTGTTGGACTGCTCAGAGCTTAACTTCTCCTGATCCCAGTCCTGCTTTCATCCCTTCCTTTTGCTTCCCTTCCCTTCCCTACTCTTCCCTTCCCTTCCCTTCCCTTCCAAAGTGTTGATACCAGAAGCTCTTCCTAATGAACAACCTGTACACAAATTATCTCCAAGTCAGCTTTTGGATGAGGCTAACCCACAACACTGCTTACTGAGTAGATGTGCACAATAGATGTGTACCCAATGAAGGCAGAGACCTTTATCCACTGAGTCTAGTCAGGTAACTCACACCTGGGAAAAAATCTTGTCCAGGTTCTTTTTTACAGAATGAAATTAGTTGTCACTACATGGCCAACAACACCTGTATTGGGCCATCCAAGCACTAGAGCAGTACCATGGAAAAGGCCATCCTGTCATTTGCAGGACCACATCCTGCGTCCATCTGTCAGCCAGGTACAGGGACAGGTAATTCTTCTATGGATCTTTAAAGACCATGCCAAAGCCACCCTGGATGCTGGTACTCTAGCTAGCTAAGTTAATAACCTTTGCCATCAAAAATATTCCCCTGAAGCCTGGTGGTACATGCCTATAGTCCCAGCTACTTGGGAGGTTGAGGTAGGATTGCAAGTTTGAGTCCTGCCTGGGCAACTTTGCAGGACCTTGTCTCAAGAGAAAAAAATAAAAAGGTCTGGGGATGTAGTTTAGTGCGAAGGCCTTAAGTTCAATCTCCAGTACAAAACAAAACACATTTTCCCTCCAATAACTTAAAGTTCTCACACACCATGTTTGTTTCTTTTTGTTATCTTAAACAAAAGCAGAAAACATCTATAAGGGTCTCTATTCAATGACCCTTTATAGTTCACCTTCAGTATTTTTTCCAGGTAAATAATCCCATTTCCCATTAGCTTTTTTGGAAAAGCTTATGCTTTCAATCTTGTCTCTGTGGCTTTCTGTAAAGAGTGCAACATAGGCTCTTTCAAATCTTGGTTTGAATGTTCATCAGTTTAATGTCTATATTAATTCAATGGCTATACTAATTTTCTATACTAATTTCTATTAAAGCCACCTCTATCAAATGGTATTCCAGTATAATAACAAGTCACTATTACAAGCCACAGAGGGAACTTGCCTTAGTGTCTACTCTTCAAAGCAGGCATTCTTGCAGCTTGCAGAGTCTGACTGGGCTTCTAACTGAAGAGACAGAGAAAGATCAAGAAGTGGGAAGAAGAAAGGTAAAACTGAGAAGACACAGTGCCCCAGGGAATGGGCATAGGGGAACAACTTTTGTAGAACCCAGAAGCCAGGCAACTCATGCTTGGAGAGGTGACATGCTTCTGCCTATGACAAAAATTTGAACACACTGTGACTTCCTTCTTGCCAAGTATCCCTAAGTTATTTAGATTTTTGAGTTCTGGGTTAAAATGAGATAAGCTTTATTTTGTTTCCTTATTACCTAACCCATTATGCTTTCTGAATCTGCATGGTGAATAGTAATTTATCTAAGAGAAAGAAATAATGTACATTCACTTATTTTGCTATCTTTGACCCTTAGTGAAGAACCACCCAGTAGTAATTATGTTTAACTAGTAGAGTTTTTATACTCACTAGGAAAACTTATACCAGTGGTACTAAACCATTTGACAAAGTCTGGGTACTTCTAACAGGCATAACTAAGTGGTGCGTGTGTGTGGACTGAGGTCAAAATGCTGCTGAACATCTTCCAGAGCACAGGGCAGTGGCACACAGTAAACAACTGTCTAATCCAAAATATCAATGGTACAGAGGTTGAGAAACCTTGACTCACAAATAATACCATGCCTCCTTATGTAGTCACTTCTCCAGGAAGCTTCCAGGCATTGTTCTTTCTTCTTTAGGCGTAACTCTGCTGACTTGGAGAAATTACATGCTGCCTGACTGACAAGTTCACTTTCCTGCTGTTGATGCAGGCAGGGCTGAGGAACAAAGACCACAAGTGAAACCCCAACTGTGAGGTGAAGGCAAGCTTAACCTTGATTCACGGGCTGTATCTAAAAGCTATGTTATGTGAGCTGGTAAACCTGGTCAGAAAATAACAAACGTTCTTGGGCTTATTTCCAAGGTCAGGGTCTTGCTCAGAGACACAAAGAGATGCCTCTTGCTTTCAACTCTGGAATAATCTCATTTTCCTACTTTGAATAAGGGTTGAACAGTTGAAGCAGAATAAGGAGGCACCTTCTTCAATTAGTTTTGAAAACTATCTCAACCATTTTGAGAAAAGAGACTTCCCACAATCTGGCAACAAATTGGGATATTTTTATGTCTATATTTCTTAGTTTCCTAAATACCACACTAGGCATGCCAAAAATTTTCGAAGCTACAGTTATGGCATCAGCAACAACTTTTCAGCCAGGCTGTTCTTCAACCCAAAGCAGCACAATATAAAAGTCAGCCAAACCATGAGGATCTGGTCAAGCCTACAACAGTGTGGGATCAGATTGCTGCATAAGGAGGAGGATTCAACTACAATATGGCCTTTGAAGTGCTCTGAAAAGAAATTCTATGTCTAGAAAACAAAGCCCTCTTCCCCAGGCCTCATTCACTCCACTAACCCCACCCCCATTGCTGCTTCAACTGAAAAACCAAAAAAAAAGTTAGAATTTTGAAATATTTTAGTGTACAGTAACTTTTTTTTAAAGAGCCATATTCCTAAGAATAGTCCAAGAATGGTTCTACAGTTGTCCAACCTTTCCAACCAGAATACCCATAATTTTAAAATATAACTAGCAACAATAAGATCAGCCTCACTTGATCACAAAAACAATTCAAATTTCAGGTCTTGTTGGTATCTTAGCTGCCATCTACTGGATGAAGCTGGTATTATATTCTAGTAAGTCCTAACCAAAGAATGTTGTACAGTATTACAATTTTGTGTTTTTTAAACTTTACTTCCAAATTGAGACCCATAGGATGTCTTAATCATCTTTTAGTAGGAAATCAGGAAGCGGTTACTGAATTAGGTAACTGTCTGTATTATGTGGTTCTTGACCAAACAGGCTGGCTTAAAAAATTTCTCTTGGAACATCTAGAAACTACTGTAACTATATGACACAGAGAAAGGAAGCTACTCTTTTTTTTTCTTTTGTACTGTTGATTGAACTCAGAACCTTGCACTTGCCAGGCAGCCACAGTGCCACTGAGCTACATCCCTGACCCTATTTTTTAAGCTCTTAAGAATAGCTACTTCTCTTCTCGGGAGGCTGAGGCAGGTCGTCTCAAATGAGTATAGGTTGGAGGTGTGGCTCAGTGGTGGAGCACTTGCTTAGCATGCATGAGGCCCTGGTTCAGTGCCCAGCATGGGAAAAAAGTTTACTCTTTAGTCCTTTCCTCACGTGGATTAAGTGAATTATATCCTTTTTGTGAGGGCCTTTACACATAAAGGCAGCATTGTGATTGTACTTTTGTTTTCTTCCAAAACTAAATGACCCTTTCTCATCAACTTTTCTGTCTTCATTATCTATATATACTAAAAATGTGTAACAGTTATTTTTAATGAGATGCCCAAAACTACTTTTCTTGCACTAGTCAGCATTTAGGCAGAGATTATACAAGTATTTGTGGTACCTGTCTTACCCTAGATATATAGGCCTACCTTGTATTAGACAAACCTAAAATTTACCGTGTAGAATAATTAGGAGTTGGTGATTCATTTTATGACTGTTAAAATGGTATTATAATTTTACTTACATCTGGTATGAGAAACCAAAGATGGAAATAAGGACCTAAATGTATAATAGACATTGGGAAATGGGAAGAAAATGTTCAAACAAGAAGGGGAACAAGAGAGAGGGGGGATGGAAAGGAAAGAAGGGATAAGAAAAAAGAGGTATTTTTGTTTTTGTTTTGTTTTGTTTTTTGGTACTGGAGATTGAACTCGGGTCCTCGCACTTGCAAAGCAGGTGGCCAAACCACTGAGCTAAATCCCCGGCCCCAAGAAAAAAGAATAGGAGGAAAAAACAGAAACAAAGCTTTTGTAAATAAGGAAGGAAGAGGGGTTGAAAGGAGGGGAGAGTAATGAGAAAAAAAGAAGCAAGATGTATCATGTACAGGTACAAATTCCCTATGATAAATGTTATCATTATGTATATCTAAAATATACCAATAGATGTTTTGCTTCAAAAAAAAATTTGATTTCTAAACTTTCATTTATAAAATTTTTTTATGGGCAAGTTTTTTCATAGGTTATAAATCACAGAATGAAAATAATCATAATCATACTGACATCTAATTGATGTGTCTTTTGAATTTAAGGTATGTCTTTTTCTGGTATTTGCTATCAGTGATATGAGCTTCTCAAGATCTCTCATTAAGCAGAGAGGCCATTTCCTAGTTTAGAAAATATCACTATGCTGATTTGAGATCTGGAAAAGCACTCCCCGGGGATAGAAGAAACTTGGAGAATATGGTATAAGAGTCTTTTCCATCTCCAGAGCAAATGACCTGGGTAGAGAGTAGAAGAACAGTTTTGGCAACCAGTGTCCTTGTCCCTGTCCCCTCAGGAAGACAGAGTAAGTCACACTCTCTGTACCAAGGTTAATGCTGCCTTTAGGTTCTTAGCAAGCAAGGTCTCTACAGTGCAATCTAGGCCACTGGAGTCTCTCTGCCAATGTTTTTCCTGTTCTCCTTATCAATCCTAGTACCAGCACAATTCTGTTTCTCAATTTTATGCTCAGTAACTGAGCTCAGCAAATGTTAAGTGCTTGCTCCAGTGAGGCTGGGCAAAAGTAGCATGCAGACTTTTCAAGCTAACTTATAAACCACTTAAAATCCAAAAGAATTGGTCTAGGCCTGAAATTCACAAATCTATGTTTGTTAACCTATAAATGTTTAACTCTTTAAGCAAGCTGGCAAAGATCTTTGATGATTCAGTCCCACTGGTGAGGGCTACTTCCAAAAAATGTATATTCTCATTGATTCTGTACTTTTAACATGTGTGAAATGTGGGGCCGGGGATTTAGCTCAGAGGTGCTGCCGCCTACTTCACAAGCGCAAGGTCCTGAGTTCGATCTCTGGCACCAAAAAAAAAAATGTGTGAAATGGGGTTGAGGATGTAGCTCAGTGGTAAACCACACACTACGCAAGGTCCTGGGATCAATCTCCAGCAGAAAATGGAAGGAAAGGAAAAGGAAAAAAAGGAAAAAGGAAAGGGGAAAGGAAAGAAAGGAAAGGAAAGGAAAGAGGGAGGGAGTATGAACATATGTGTGGTGAAGGAAGAGTTCCAGGAAAAAACAGATAGGGGTTTGTTGTTATAAGTATACCTCCAAAAAGAGTTGGAGGTATACTTCATTTTGTGCTGCTGAAATAGACTACAACAGACCGAGTAATTTTTAATGAGTGGAAATTTATCTACTCAAATCTGGAGGTTGGGAAATCCAAGAGCATGTCATTGGCATCTGAGTTTAAGGTATAAACCTTAAAGGTGAGGACCTTCCTGGTGCATCATAACATGGCAGAAGGTGGGGGAGGGAGAGAGGATGATGGTGGTGATGATGATGATGATGATGATGATGATGATGAAGGAAGAGAAGAAGGAGGGAGGGAGATGGGAGAAGAGACAAAAGTGTAAGGAAAGACCAAACTTGTCCTTTTATAAGGAACTCACTACCACAATAACACACCTACTTCCTTGATAATAGAATTAATCAATTCATGAGGGCCCACCTCCCAGCAATGCCATACTGGAGGTCAAGTTTCTGTCATATGAACTTCAGCAGACACATACAAACCACAACAGAGAGTGACAGGCACTCCATGTCAAGCCGACATACAAATTTGGCACTATTTATAGATTCACCCAAGAAAACAATAGAATATAAACATAACAACTGTTCTTTGGGTGAAAAAGATATACCCTCCTCTGTGGATTTAACACATTAATATACAGAGGAGCTCTACGGCAGCATCTGCACCCAGTGGAGGACTGAAAATGCTTTGTGGTGATTACTACTGTGAGTAGTTTGATTTGAACTATTATAACAAACAACATGGCAACCCACCACAGCCACAGTGGGATTTCCAATTAAGAGCTAACTGAATAAAGATAAGATTCTATGTATAGAAATCTTCAAAATATATCTCAATAGCTTTTTTATGCAAACTGTAATATTGTTTCTTCACCATCCTTTGGCAATATAGTTGGGGAAGGATACTGATACACAAATTCTTTAGAGTGGAAAAAATTGTCAAAATGAGTGTATGCCTTTTCTCTTTCTGACCACATGTTTCACATGTACTGTCTTCTAACTTCAGCTGCATTAGAAATCCAATGGCCCCTATACTGAGCTGGCAACACATGCTCTACCCTTCACCCTCGTTTCTGTTACCAGTACATCAATAAACAGGGTACTCTGTAGCAGCTTCTTCTGAATGAGAAACCATAGTAATACTTTATTTCCATTAGCTCCATAAAGTGTTTCATTTAAGGTTGATAGAGACAAGAAATTAATTCTGGCCTCCTGAATTCAAGACAGAGGTTTCAAGCTGGTGGTCTATATGTCGTTTGGTCTATAGAAGTATCTTGTTTGGCCCACACAGTGCATGCACCAAATCAACATTACCAGCTTCTGAGAGAGTAATCTGGAATTCATAATCCTGTCTGATAAAAACTGATTGGAAATTAATGCATTTCTAAATGTCCTCAGATCTCTTATGGCTCAGTGTGACACATTTCACTAATTTATAGCAGCACTGGACCTCTAGATACTTGAGAATTTCATTTGGAGAGTAAGAAAAAAACATTAAGGAGAGACTGACACAGATTCCCCAGGTAGAGGGAATGCACCTGTAGGTAACTGACAAAAAAGAAACACAAGGAAATACCTATATGAATAACAGTATATTTATTTTATAGTTAATATATATTTTTGATTAAATAACACACAAATTATAACTACAAGCAAGTGAACAACTTATTATGTTCCATAGGGCCATGGAGGTTTAGCTTTACTAAATGTTTTTCCCCCAAGAAATGAAAGAAATACATAGCTTCCTATGAAATGGACAAAGTTCAAAAACCAATCAACAAAACCTGTACTTTGATTTTTAACTTAACTCATGGTTTAGTAATCTAATAGAGTTCTAGTCACCTATAAAGTGACAATTTTTTATCTTTTAAAGTAAAAAGAGTGATTGATCGGTCATTTATTCATTTAGGGAAATAAATGTTAAGAAAAATTTTATTAGATTAAATCTGTTTCAGAAAATCTCTAAACTTTTCAAAATGAATGAAATTAATGGAAATTCCCTTGATAAGATCTTCACTATAATAATTCAAACAAAAATATAACAGCACAATTAAATATTTCAGACCGTGGAAGAAATATTTTTTCTCTCTTTCACTGATATGGTAAGAAAGAACATCTAATAAAAGGTCAAAGAGCTTTCGTTCTCTATAACCCTTACTGTGTGAACTTTATGTTCTTATCTCCCTTTTCTTTAAGAATAGTGATAATAGGAACTTGCCTCTGTGTGGCATTCACAACCTGCCAACTCTGCCTGTGGATTCTATGCCCTGGTCACAGCCACTCATCACTCTGTGTTTTGTTTCCCCTTGGCATGGGGCAGCAGAGGTGCTGACCGACCAATCAACTTGATAGTGAATGAGGCCAATGCCCCAGGAGAGAAGGTAATCCCTGGAGAGTTGGCAGCTCTAGGGCGAAATAATGAACCTTGCCAGCTGTACTAGATCCAAGAAGACCCATGGCTATTGTAAACTACAAAAACAGTGTAGAGTTTCACTCTGAAAGTGACTCCTTCATGGCAAGCTAGAGTCAGAGAAGAATCCCACAGCAATACCTGCCATATTGCCAGAGAGTATTTAATCATGCAGCTTTTTAGGAAGGGGTTGAGTTTTTAAGACTGAGCCACAGAACAACTCCACTTTAAGGTTTCCAGTGTTACTTTCCCACAGGGACTGGGTGAGAGATAGCTACAGGAGACAGCCACAGAGAAGGTGAGGGTTAGATGCAGACACTAGTTCCAGCCTCTGTAGTGAGATACCAGGCCTGGTAAGTGTGGCTTCTAGAGCAAGCTGGGTCTGAAAGTGCTGGCCTTAAGTTCAGCAGTCTGCCTGAAGCCCTGCTACACTGCCTACATGTCCAGCACAGACTAGAAGTACGATTGCTTTCCCCATCTACCAAGTAAGCAAGGACACATCTTGGTTTGAATGGTTGCCAGTCTGGAGTGTATGGACAGAGGGGCTTCTGGGATAGGGGGTGCGGCACCTCACAAACCCATAGTCCATAAAGCTAGATGGAGAAAACTGTGACTTGCTGGATTCCAAGACTGCATATCCTGGAAAGAAATCACTTATTCAAAGGGACAGAGGAATTTATTTAATTTAATTAATTTATTTATTTGTACTGGGGGGGGATCGAATTCAGGATCTTGCACTTGCCAGGCAAGCACAGCACCACTGACCTACATCCCCAGCCCCCAGAGGAATTTATTTTACTCAATTTTTCTCTTTTCTTCATTTTTTTGAGGGGTGTGGGTACTCTCTCTCTCTCTCTCTCTCTCTCTATCTATCTATCTATCTATCTCCTTGGCTCTATTTAATTCTTTTTTTTCCTTTATTTTGATGTTTTTTCCTTTTTTTTCTTAATCAATACTATTAATTTGATCAATACTATCAGTACTCAACAGGATTCTTTATCTCACTTTTTTCTCCTCCTTCTCATCTTTCACTGATTAATTTTTCAAATTCTACTCTTCATTCTCTAGTTCCCCACCCCTTTTATTCTCACTAGTGTAACCATTAAGCTTTATGACTCTTTAGATAGTTAATTAGCTCTATGCTATTACTGTTGAATACTGTTTTATTGTTAGTGGAGATATACAGTTGTTGCAAGTCGTAGATATTTATGGTGTGTCAATATTTGGTTTGTCTTAGTGTTTAATCAGTAACTATAGATCTCTTTTCTATGGTTAATATTACTGGTTCGTAGGGTATATCAATGTCCAGTTTATCTTTGATGATATTATTATTGCTGATTTTTATTGCTATTGCCAAGGAGGTATAGTTATTGCTGTTAATTGATTTTCTCTGTATGCCAATATCTGGATTGCCTTTGTGTCATTAACAATACTGTCATCCAAGGCATATAGAAACCTACGTAGCCACAATCAGAAAAGAACATCATGACACATTATAGAAAATGCCCAGAGCTAACTGAACAAATACTGTACACTAGGCAGGGTGAGCAGCTAAGTAGGAGAGAAACAATAAGGGAATCAGCAACAGGGAAATTGGGCAATGACAAGAATAAGTCAATACCTTTCAGTAATAACTCTCAGTGTGAATGGTCTCAATTATCTAATCAAAAGACACAGATTAGCAGAATGGATCAAGAAACAAATCCAATAGTATGCTATATACAAAAAACACGTTCAACCCCAAAAAGAAATCTATAGACTAAAAATCAAAGGATGGAAAGCAATATTCCATGCAATAAGAACCCAAAAAACCAGCAGGATTTACTATCCCATTTTCCAATAAAGTAGACTTAAAGCCAAAACCAATCAGAAGAGGCAAAGAAAAGTCACTACATATTGTTTTAAGGAACAGTTCAACAGGATAACAATTATAAACATATATGTATCAAACAGTCACATCCAAATTCATAAAACAAACACTATGGACATAAAAAATTAAAAAAATCAACGCAATTACAGTGGAGAACCTTAATACTCCATCAGCACAATTAGATCAACTAGATAAAAAATTAACGAAGAGTATCAGAGTTGAACCAAAACCTCAGAACAAATGGACTTACTAGACATCTCAGAGTGTTCTACTCAACAACAGAATACACATTTTTTCTCAGCAGCATACGGAACTTTCTCCAAAATAGACCATACACTAGCCCATAAAGCATGCTTAAGTAAATGCAAAAGAAATAAAATTATCCCATGCATATTATCAGATTATAGCACAATGAAACTAGAAATCAATCGCAAAAAAAATCCACAGAAATTATGCAAATGCATGGAAATTAAACAGTATCAATGGATCACAGAAGAAATCCAGGAAGAAATTTGACAGCTCCTAGAATCAAATGATAATGCCAGTATAACATACCAGGACATAAAACTCAATAGTGTTAGTCCTGGTCTGTATTACAGGCATCTACGCTGGGCCCTTGTTATGTTTCTTTCACCATAGATTACAGGAAGGTTGTTACATCTTCCAAGCCCTATGCAGCTCAAAACTCAATTCTTCCTCCTTCCCCACTTGCCGTTATGTTCTTGTTCTTCCTCCCTATTCCAGGCATTTTAATTCATATTCACTTGACAACTTTCACTTTCCTTGGGAAAGCTGCCTTAAGTAATTATCTGAAAAAGAGTAACAACGAGCCAAGGATAAACATTTTTAAACCATGGCAAAATTAACAGAACAACAACTGTTGTTTCAAGCTTTCTCTAGATTATTTATGTAATTCATTCTAGTGGCTTTCAGTGATCACATTTCCCCCCCTAAGTTCTGTTAATGAACCCATAGTAGTATTCTATCACTAATACAGGTCTCAGAGTAAAAAAAAAGTACTAAACAATTGGTATATAAACCACTGGTACATAAACAACCAATGCTGCTGAAATACCCGTTCTCTTTCCTTTTTCTTTTTCATGCTTCATCTGATTTTTTGTTTGCTTGTTCTATTTGTTTGGTTTTTTTGTTTGTTTGGTACCAGGGATCAAACTTACGTCCTTGCGCTTGAGAGGCAGGCGCTGTGCCACTAAACTAAATACCCGGCCTCATCTGTGTTCTTTTTTTAATCACAGCTAAGATAAAAGGTTAGAAATAAAAATGTTATTAGTTATCATAAGCATCTTAGTAATATATTGGCTTTTAAATTTTGCATGTATATTACTTTAGTAAAAATTTTAAGTTTTAGAAAACTGAAGTATAACTATCCAGGACTGTGTTTAGCACTACATGGAAAAATTAATCTCAGCCAGTATACTTCTAGATTTATAATATATGGCAGGGAAACATAAAATGAGCTCAGATAGCTTAAAATAGGCAGTAAGTTATACCAATATATCAAATACTCCAAATAAGTACCATTATATCATACAAATGAGTAAAAATGTAGGATTTCATAAGTGTAGAGTAGGCAGAGGAATATTTGTTTCTGCGTCCTCCTACACAGAAATAACAGTCATCTTCTACTAAATTCCTCCATTATGTGATACATTTACACTTCACATACATTAGCAGTACCCTTCATAAACCTAGGGTAGCTATTACCACCTATATTTCACAAATGAGTAAGAGTGTACCAGAATTTTTATATAAGGCTATCTGACTCCAAGTCCATATTCTTTCCATTATAAAAAATTCACTTTCAATTTAAATTTAGGAAGGAAAATATATGCTTTTTGCTTTTTCTATCTTAACAGTGGCTCATTTTTACCCTTCATCAAGGCTGACATTAGCTTGTGTGTTCTGATGTGACATAAGGACTGAAAGCTGTTCTGATTAATTAAGCATCTGTTCTGCTTGATTGGTGTCCATGCCATACTTATATATTTTGGATATCACACTTGTCGATGGCACAGAACTCTGAGTTTTTAATTAAATATTTATTCAGACACTTGAAATAATAAAAAACAACTTTTATGACATACATATTTCTTTTGTACCTAGAGGTATTCCAGGTCAACTTCTATGCAAAATTTGGCTGGTTCCTCCCTCTAAAGAACAAGCCAAGAATTCCAATTTCAGTAGAAACCTAACCTTTGCCATATTTATATATGCCAAAGCATAGGACACACCTTTAAATCAGCAGTAAAAAATTACTACACTCTAGGTTTTTCCAGAAATTAACCTTGAAATAAATCTACCTTTCTTCTCAAGGCAAGTGTGTAGAATTTGTTATTTGGGCAGCCTAAAGGAAAAATACTATGCTCGCCTTCTTCAGTTCTTACCATCAAATTAAATTACCAGAAAAGAATGTATCTAGACATTAGCTTATGTCCTTAAAATACCTATACAATTTTACACTAAGTTATAATTTGGATTTTATCAAAATTCAATATAAGAAATGACCATACTGGAAAAATAAAGCAATAATATAAATGTTTCAAGGACAAACCTAAATATCATCATAACAAAACTGCTGTTATTTAGTTCTGAGAGCTTTATATGCTGGTTTTATTTATTATCATGCCAAAACCAGTTTGCTCAACCAATATATGGACAATGTTGTACAAGCTCCCTCAACTGGTTAAAATATAGAGCTACCAAAAAACATGTTCCATTAGGTTCACTTTTTCATCTTCTTCAGAAATTTCTGAAACTCCAGCCTGAGATCGAAGAATGGACATGATGTCATTAGATAATTTGTTAAAGCCATTCTGTAAACATATATCTGCCATGTCTTGCCATGTTTCTAGCGAGCAAAATGAATCACTCATCATAAGATGTTCTATTGCATCTGGGGAAAAAAAAGATTACAGTACAACACTTGTCATTTAATAATCCATACTCAGCAGTTCTTCAAAAATATAAAGGGATATAATTTCAACTCAGTTACTCTTAACCTCTACCTGATTCCCATAAGTTTAATGATATAACACGTAAAGCACTTAGTCCAGCTTATGCTAAGTTCTCAAGTGTCTGTTCCTTCTCCTCCTCCTTTATCATTAACTTTTTTTTTTTTGTACCAGGGATCGAACTCAGGTCCTTGCACTTGCACAGCAGGCGGTGAAACCACTGAGCTACATCCCCAGCCCTATCATTAACTTTTCATGTCTCAGTTCAACCCTCTACCATCTTTCACACTTTATACTCCTCTACTCATCTCCCCTTTGGCTCTTTGGTAAAGTAGCAGGTGTTGACGGCTATGAGGCAGGGAGCTAAGAAAGTGAAGGATATGGACTCATCTTATTAACTGAGGCCCTATTGTTCGAGTTTTCATGATCCTACGAACACTTTAAGAAATGCCATAGTAGTGCCATCCCAAGGATTTAAGAAACTCTTAGGAAAACTCTCTACCCTCTAAAATGGAGACCTGTTATGTGGCTTTCATAACAAATATTTTTTCTAAAGAAAGTGAAATAAATTTCCTTTTAAAATAAATCTAATGATATATTTACTTTTGAAAGTCAATTATAGGGACTGTGTTTTGTATCTATAATATTTTATAAGTACTGGTGATTAAAACCAGGGCCTTTGCACTGAGTTACAACCCCAGCATTGCCCAAGCTGGGCTTGAACTTGCAATCCTCCTACCTAAGCCTCCCAGAGTGCTAGGATTACAGGTGTGCAACACTATACCTAGCTTGGAAATAACTTCTTACCTAATACCTATATTACTTATGATGCTTCATACAAGATGATTTATCTTTAGCATACTATCAACACTATTATTTTATTTCCACCATAATTCCTATTTTCTTATAAAATAAGTTGATTGATGTCTTTAACGATAATTTCAAACTATAAAATTACCTCCCAAAATATGGTTTCAAGTAATTTGCCTTTCTTTCCTTGATCCCAGACAATAATTTAAAATCAAGTTTGTCTGTTCTAGCTACAATGTTAAATTAATGAAAGGGGGAAAAATAAAATTTAATTTGTTAATCTAGATTCCACTGCAGATTTAGGTTCAGAGGGAGTATCATATATAAGTATGCATAAGTTTGGTTTAAAAATTTAAAAATATAAAGCTTATATCTAAGTAACTTTTAAAATGCATATAAAAGATGGCTAGGCCGGGATATAGTTCAGTGGCACTGTGCCTGCCTGGCAAGTGCAAGGTCCTGAGTTCAATTCATGGTACTGGAAAAAAAAAGATGGCTAAATATACACATGTTAATATATGTTAAGTTTTAGGATAGTGTTATTAAAATTATTATGACATTCCGATCAAGTTTAATAAAGATGTTTTCCTCATTTTGATTCCCTCAAGAAATATATACTAATATCGGGAGACTATTACTGACATAGTGATCTTTACATTTATATATTCCTGAAGTTGACTGTTGTTACGAAGAAATTCTAAAAAATTTTGAGTTAACTCATACATAATCATTATAAAACTTCCCCTGAATAACTCACTGTTTCTTTCAGAACATTTTACTTACCTTTCCCACCTTTATTTATTTCTTTAAGTAGTTTAATGCCAACTTCTTCCATATTTCCAGAGAACAGATGAAGTATAATAAGCCCAAAAGATAAAAATGGTGGTTTCCCATTGCTTTCTTTAGTGAGAGAATGAATTAGTTCAGCTTGGGGACATAATGTTATTAGCTGCATCAGGTCACCTGAAAACAAAAACAAAAAACTGTATCTCAACTTCATATGATAAATCAACTACAAGTGGACCAGCTAAGTCTGTATGGGCCAATCAACACTTCTTTTTCCAATCCTTCCACCCCTCAATGACACACTCCAACCCAACTCAACAGTACTATCCCCAATTTAAATATACACACAAAATACAGAGAGATTCCTCATTTAATGACTGGGTCCCATTTCTGCGACTAGGTTGCTAAATGAATTGGTTGCTAAATGAGGATTTGTATATAACATGTACATTACAATATTCCGAACAAAGAAATGGTCAAAAGAAACTCCAATTTGATGATTTTGCTTTTATTTGCATAACTCTTACATGCAGTACTTTAATGTATAACAGAACATAGAACTAAAGCACTGTACAGTACAATCAGCAAAAATTACAGTACTGTATAAAAAAGGTGTACTGTACCAAAGAAAAAGACATTGAGGCTCTATAAACAAGAAGTACAGAACTGTACAAAAGAAAAAAAAAAATGAAGCCAAGCATAGTAATGCATGCCTTTAATCCCAGCACTCGGGAGGCTAGGCAGGAGGATAACTTAACTGTGAGATAAAAACTAACCTGAAAAAAAAAAAAGACTAACCTGGACTACATAATGATTTCAAGGCCAGCCTGCACTACAAAGTGAGACCCTGTCTCAAAACATCAAAAAAAAAAAAAAAAGGAAGGTTGGTTAAGTTTGAGTGGTGGGTCATAAGTCTGAACAGTCATTAAACAGGTAGGATGTTAAATAAGGAAAATATTTAATATTCAGCATAGCAAAACAAAACAAAAACTACCCATAATAAAGAGTATCAGGGAAAAAAAATCAAATGACTACCAGAAGTATGATATAATAAAAGCATATAGACTGGAAATCAGCAAAGTTAAGTACTAATAAACTTCCATCAATCACTCTTTTTATGACTAAAGAGTGCTAGAATTAGCTAAAATTTCTAAAATTCCACTTAACACTACATTGTTTGTCTATATTTTATTGTTCATATTTGTACCAACTTCTAGGTGAGTATGTCTTTCTTTCTGTGCATTGCATAGAAAAAAACAACTTGGATTTTTGCCCCTAGGAATATTAAGTATTTAGAAATTAAAAATGACCATCTTCAGAAGCCATGAGAAGCCAATAGCTAGAAGCTAAGAGCTAGAGATTAGCTAGATAATGCTAGAGATTGAGTATTTGCCAATGGCTAATGATTGAGCCAATAGCTGATGATATGAAGTTGCCTGCATTTTACTATTTCTAACCCAAAAAGAATAACTATATGTGGTTTAATATGCTAGGGATAATCTTAAGCTATAATTATGATTTGTATTTTTAAATTTACAAACTCCATGTTAACTTCTAAAATATTTCAAAGTAAAAGTATACTTTTTAGGGCATAATAGAGGTAATATTTATAATTTCTGAGTGCCTTTTAAGAACTACCATAAAAAAAGAACTACCATAAATAATTGGCACTTTAAAAGGTAATACAAGGTAATCTGGTGTTTATTAAACAATATCTAACAGGATAGCAACAAACATTAATTCACTGCATCTCATGAAAGCAACAAACATACTAATTTACTGCATCTACTACTATGAGTTAGTGAGATATTATTATTCTTATATTACAAGTGAGGAAATAGACTTAGAGGAGTTAATGTTCCCTGAATTGTACAGCTAGTATAAATTAGAACAGTTTTGGCAGTGGTATACAGCAGAGAAATGGCCTCTCTGATTTGGTGGCTAGAAGCTAGAATATAGCAACATGAGGAGGAGAAGGAGGAAAGTGGGACCCTGGGACCCTGGGACCCAGTGAGGATCTGAAGCAAGAATTGAAGCCCACAGTGAGAGTGAAGAGAGGGACATCAAAACAGAAGAAGGAGGTGGCAAGCGGCACTTTCTCCCTGAGCCCAGGCTCACTGCACAGGAGAGGGAGCTGGAAGCTGCAGATGCAAGGTGACTATCGGTAACTCCAGAAGCCTCCCATGGAGAAACACACCAGTGAAACAGAGCAGTAGACCCAGCAGACTGCAGTGGCTGGTGAGTTATTCCAATTCAGGTGTCCCCCAAGAAAGGGTGATTGGCTAATTGCTAATGTGGAGAGAAGTCAACTGAGCTTGGAACTCAGAGCAGCTGTGGACTGGCTCCATTTAGCAGCTCCCAGTGTGAAGGTGAGGTAGAGATGACTTCAGGTCAAAAGGAGGTAAAGCTGGGAGGAGGCACACAGAGGGTTGCAGGCTGAACAAATTGGGTTCCAGCCTCACAGCCAGAAACCAGCCTGAATTTCAGTGGAAATAAAGATGCAGGCTTGCTGGGATTATCAACTACCCTGCTGTAAATCTACAGCTGGGTTGCTGGGATTAATCAACACTGGCCTGGTTCTGTCTGCCCACTCTGTCTACCAGTGACAGCAGAGACAGGCCTTGAAGTGGATATATTTTTTCTTTTTCTTCTTTTCTTCCTTTTTCTCTTGATTGTTCTTGTTTTTATATTAGTATGAACATTGTTTCTAGTTTTTTTGTTGTTGTCTTTCTGTTCTGTTTTTGTTTTTATTTCTTCCATTTCTCTTGGTGTCCTGTCTCCTTCACCAGTTTCCCAAAGTTCACATAATCTTCCTTTGTCCTCCAGCCTTGCTTCTATTCTCTTTCTCTTCTTCTATTTCTCTATTTTTCCAGCTAATTCCTTTGAAATTTTCTCCTGAGGGTAAAATCACCACATTGAGGGCATATTTACTGTACACAATTTTTTTGTCTGTTTTAGATTTTGTTATACAACCACAAATCTAGTTCATATGGTTAAAAGTAGGAAATTAATAGTTACCACACTTTGTCATTTTCTAGGCTGTGTTTGATGCTATTTTTATTACTACTGATTGTACCACTTTAGCCAAGGTGACATAATTGTTCCAAGGAGTTATTCTTCTTGGTATGCCAAGACTGAGATTCCCTGAGGGTCATAAATAATACTGTAGCTCAGTGCCAAAGAAGCAGGGGCTAGGCCAAATAGGCAACAACTTCTCATCCCAAATAAATTGAAGAGGTAGGATCTAGCAACAGATTCAAAACTCAGAAGCCAGCAAACCCTGGAAGACATCTCTGAGAAGTAGTCATTTCATAAGGGTTTTCAATACTATCAATAAAGCTACCTGCCATAAGCAATTTACAAGCATCAACCCAGGAATTAAACATTACAAAATAGAAAATGAGGACACATGGAAGCAAGATGCAACCCAAGACTTTCAGCTTGCCAAACACAAACCCAGGAGCAATGAGGTGGAATGATTTGAAAGCCACCCTCCTGGATTCTCTGAAAAGGAAACATGGAAGTAACAAAGGAGATGAAAGAAACTCAAGAAAAAAATCATATCAGAAGTAATTTGTCAAATAACAACAAAAATACTGACCATAATGAAGGACATGATTAATGAATCTATAGCAGATACAAAGTTTAGAAAATAGAGGAGCTTAGGAAAATGATGGAAACCATAAACACTTAATATAGGAAGGAAATGGGATCCATGAAATAGATTCAAACAGATATCAAGGAGATTAAAAATTACACTGAAAGGATACACAGCAGAATGAGCCAATGTGAGGACAGAATTTCAGATATAAAAGAGAGGATTGGCAATTGTGAAAAGAAAGTTTTTTTTTTTTTGGGTACCAGGGATCGAACTTGGGACCTTGCACTTGCAAGGCAGGTGCCGGAACCACTGAGCTAAATCCCCAGCCTGAAAAGAAAGATTTTTTAAAAACAGCAGGGGACCATGAAAAATTAATCCAACAGCTGCTAGATGATACAAAGAATAAGACTGATTGGAGTCAATGAAGAAACAGGAGTGCAGATGACACACAAAAAAACTGTTCACAGAAGTGATGGCAGAAAACTTCCCAAGCAGGGGAAAAGAACTTTACATAGAGATAAGTGAGGCATATAGGACTCCAACTAGCCTTGATCAAAAAAAAATCTACACCTAGGCATATAATAGTTAAGATTCCAGAAACTCAAAAGAAGAATAAAATTCTACAAGCAGATAAAGAAACAAATCACATACAAAGGAAAGCCCATCAGGATCACAGCAGACTTCTCAATGCAAACCCTCAAAGCAAGAAGAGCTTGGAGTGATGTATTTCAAGCCCTTGAAGAAAACAACCTCCAGCCCAGACTGATGTACCCCACAAAACTATCTTTCGAAATTGATGGAGACATAAGCTACTTCCATGATAAAGAACTCCTGAAGAAATTCACAACCACCAAACTAACACTCCAAAATGTACTGAAGGACATTCCAGAAAAAGAAAACCAGGACCACAACTCTATAAACCTCAACAGAATGAATCCACTAGGCAAGGAAAGTAATTAAACAGAGGGTAGAAAAAAGGGAACCAACAACAGAAAAATAACATGATAAGTCAATACATCTCAGTTGTAACCATCATTGTAAATGGCCTCAATTCACCAATCAAAAGAAACACATTGGCATAATGAATCAAGAAGCAAGATCCAACAATGTGATGCATACAAGGAACATATTTAATTCAAAAGGAAATTTATAGACTAACAGTAAAAGGATGGAAAACAATACTTCATGCTATAGGAACCTGGAAAAAACCAGGGGTGCTATTCTATTTGCAGACAAAGTACATTTCAAGCCAAGACTGATTAAGAGAGACAAAGAAGGTCACTACATTCTTGTGAAGGCAACAATCTAAGAGGAAGAGATAACAATCATAAATATATATGTACTTTATAA
>NW_004624833.1:6350562-6362200 GCF_000247695.1 Heterocephalus glaber | reverse complement strand
TACAGGGGATAACTTCAATTCCTTTGCACTTACTTTAACATGTTCTATGAGCGAGTATGTGGTCTATTTTGGAGAACAACCCATGTGCAGCTGAAAAGAATGTGTATTCTGATTTTGTGGGGTGCAACATTCTGTAAACATCTGTTAAGTTCATTTGTTCAAGAGTTTGATTGAGTTCTAGAATTTCATTGTTTATGTCTACTTGATCTACTTGTGATAGTGGGGTATTGAGGTCCCCCACTACAATTGTATTAGTATATATGTGATTTTTCATGTCCATTAGTATTTGTTTTATACAGTTGGGCGCACTAGTGTTTGGTACATATATGTTTATGATTGTGATCTCTTTCTCCTGGATTGTTCCCTTTACAAAGATGTAGTGTCCTTCTTTATCTCTCTTAATCAATGTTGGTTTGAAATCCACTTGATCTGCAAAGAGGATAGCTACTCCTGCTTTTTTTTTTGGCTTCCTGTCACATGCAGTATTGTTTTCCACCCTTTAACTTTCGGTCTATGAGTCTCTTTTTTAATTGTGTTTCTTGTATGCAGCATATTGTCGGATCTTGCCTCTTGACCCATTCTGCTAGTCTATTTCTTTTGATTGGTGAATTGAGACCATTAACATTGATGGTTAGAACTGATAGGTATTGACTTATCCTTGTCATAACTTTTTCTTTTTGTTGGATTATCCCCCTTTGCATTTAATTTCTTGTCGTGCCCAATGGATTCATTCTGCTGGAGTTCCTGGGGTTGTGATCCAAATTAAAACAACACTGAGATCCCACCTCACACTAGAAAGAATGGCTACCATCAAGAAATCAACCAATAACAAATGCTGGAGAGGCTGTGAGGAACAAGGAAACCTTCTACATTGCTGGTGGGATTATAAATTGGTACAACCACTGTGGAAATCAGTATGGAGATTCTTCAAAAAAGTAAAAGTAGAGGTTCCATTTGACCCAGATGTTCCCCTTCTAAGTTTCTTCCCAAAAGAGTTCAAAGCATCATACCACAGTGATATATGTATACCCATGTTTATAGCAGCACAATTTATAGCTAAATTTTGGAAACAGCTCAAAGGCCTATCAACTGATGAACAGATAAAAAGGATGGGCTTTTCTAATACAATAGAATACAACTCTGTCATAAAGAAGGATAAGCTTGAGACATTTCTAACTAAATGGATGCACCTCGAGACCATACTCTTAAGTGAAATAAATTGAACATACATGTTTAAATACCACACTGTCTCTCCACTGTGAGAAATAAGGACCAAAATGTATAATAGATATTGGGAAATGGGAAGAAAATGTTCAAATGGGAAGAGGTACATAGGAGGGGACGGGGGAAAGGAAGGGATAAGAAAAAAGAGAATAGAAGGAAAAAATGGAAATAAAGCTTCTGTAAATAAGGAGGGAAAGAGGGGTTGAAGGGAGGGGAGGCCATGGAAAAAAGAAGAAAGCTAATTCTGAAATGAACATTATTTCACTAATTTGTCATTTCTAATGTTTACAACATATTAGTTTAGTGTGTCAACTTGTGTTTTTATGCCCTCTTTTTGAATAAAGTGGACTTCTTGGGCTGCAATTAAAATTTATAATATAAAGTATATAACAAAGCTTTTATTTTAAAATATTTTTCTTATAATTTTTTTTTAAAAATAGAGAGGAAAAAAGAAGGCGCAAGTTGGACATTCCCAAAGCATAGACAAGAATATCCACTAAATTTATCTTTTTTGGGGATGTGTGTGCCCGGGATCAAACTCAGGACCTTGCACTTGTGAGGCAGGTGTGGTGCCACTGAGCTAAATCCCCAGCCCTATAAATTTAAAGTTATATCTGCTATTATAAGTAATCTTACAATTGAAGTCCAGAATTTGATTGTATGAAAATAAGTAGGCTTAAAAAACAAAAAACAAAACAAAACAAAAAAAAATAAGTAGGCTTTTTTACTTACCTGAAGTAAAGTCTTTAAACTGCTGTAGGTATTCCATGGCCCTATGAATCTGACCCTGTTTGCACAGGCAAAGAAGAGCTTTCTTATGAAGGCCACATTTGCTGTAGATAATTTGAGCTAAAGCCAAACACTTGGCCTTGTTAAAAGTATCCTGCTCCCCATAATCACTAATCACATCACCAGCCTCCTCAGAAAATGTTAACCTACAGCAAGCAGATCAATAAGGCACACATTAGAGAACTCTTGATGAGTGGCTAATACTGAAATATTTGAAAATTCAATACAGTAGGACTGGATTTTTTTATAGCCTATAAAAATTCCAAGTCAATAGGCAATAAATGATGTAAGAGAAATTAAATACATCTGAGATTTAACAACAAAAATAATCAGCATACATTCCTTTGGGGGAAGACATTTTGGTGAAATTAAGACCAAGTTAAAAAAAATCTACAAATAAGGTTAAAACTTCCCTGAAAGGACTGGTGAGATTTAAAATTACAAGGTAAACAAAAATTGTCTTATAATTGGGGGTCTCAATGTTCTCAGAAGTTATCTGGAGTATACCTAGGTTCTAAACCCTATGGAAGTAAGAACTTATTAAATGTGGGTTAAAGATAATGAGAACCATTTCACCCCATAATTAGTGATAGATTTTATAGGCATTTGTATTAAAAGGAAAATAAAGTGTGACAGCACCGCTATTTTTAAAATTTTGTTACAGATTTATAAGCAACAAGAGGAAAGGATGTAACTGTGATTATTAGGGGAGTCTGAAGGAAGCAGTTATTTTAAGATAGCTTGGCTGAAAACAGCTGGGTGTGGTGGTACATGCCTATAGTCCCGCACTCAGGAGGCTGAGGCAGGATTGCCATGAGTTTGAGGCCAGCCTGGGCCACATAATGAGTTCAAGGTCACCTGAACTACATAGCAAGACCCTGTCTCAAAACAAACAAACACACAAAAACAAAAAAATGACAGCTCAGTTGAATAGATTTCATTTGTCATTAGTTTTTTACCCCAGTGCTGGGCGTGGAACCCAGGGGCTCATGTATGCTAGGCAAGTGCTCTACAACTGAGCTACATCGGCCTCATTTGTGCTCATATTTTATTATTCCATCTTCATACACAATTGCACCATCTGTACTACTGCAGTAACTCCACCTAGAAACTACCAGCATGAGCCAAAAGAACAGTTGGGTATGATTAAAAGTTTCATTCTTAATTATTGGTTATATGGAAATTGAGCTTTAGTTGTATTTTTAATTAACTGCTACAAAAAATAACATTGGCATCTGTATACATTGAACTGCTGATAACACTATAATGAAATCCTGAAACCTCTACAAAATGTCTCTATTGAAAATTCAGAAAATAAAGTGCTCTGTGTTTATTGGGGTGGGGAGCAGAAAAAAATCAGATGGCAACTTGAGTACAAATCAATGATCTGTTAAGCAATTCCTCAATTTCCACACTTAAATACCAAAATACAGGTTTTAGTACATATAATCATAACATTTCCTGAAAAGGGACAAGTAAATTAGAATCAACACAGTGGCTAGAATACCAGGACAAATGAGTAATTCCAGTATTTTAGTATTAATACCATTGTATTTTAGTACATTGTGTGCATTTAGTACATAGTGACCAGTGTATTTTAGTATTAATACCATTATTACCTCTTATTAATAATTTTATTAATTATCCTCTTTTTAATACCATTATTTTATTTTTCAAACGGTCACCACTATGATGATGCTCCATCTGTAACAATTGAGGGCTGGAAAATGGACCTAGGAACTTCCATCTCCTCCTCCACTCCCAAACACCTCATCATAATGTTTTCCTAAAGTTCTCTTGTGTACTCTTCTCACACCCCAACTACCAATTCTAAGAGGAGTCTTTCAGGAACTTCTAAAAGTGGATCTGAGAGCAAATGGGATTATATCAAATTAAAAGCTTCTGGACAGCACAAGGAAACAACCAACAGAGTAAAGAGACAACCTACAGAATGGGAAAAAAAATCCTGCCCACTATTCCTCAGAGAGAGGATTAATATCTAGACTATATGAAGACCTTATAAAAATAAGAGCTCCCCCAAATAAAAGATGCAATCAAAAGATGGGCAGCTGACCTTAATACACATTTCTCAGAAGAAGTACAAATGACCAATAAATACATGAAAAAATGACATAGCCAACACTGTTGGCTACCAGAGAGGTGCAAATTAAAACAATACTGAGATATCTTACTCCGGGAACAGTGGCTATTATCAAGAAATCAAATAATAACAAATGCTGGTGAGGCTAAGGGGAAAGAGGAACCTTTCTCCATTGTTGGGAGTATAAACTGGTGCAACCACTATGGAAATCAATATGGACATTCCTCAAAAATCACCTAGATTTCACCACCTAGAAATATCATTTGACCCAGCTATTCCCCTTATAGGTATCTTCCTTAAAGAGTTAAAGACGTCATATTACAGTGATACATCATACCCATGTTTATTACATGACAATTCATAATAGCTAAATCTTGGAAGTGGCCTTTATGTCCATCAACAGATGAATGGATGAAAAAAATATGACATTTGTATACAGAGTACTACTCTGCCATAAAGATAGACTTGAGTCATTTGAAGGAAAATGGATGCACTTTGAGACTATAATGTTATGTGAAACAAATCAGACACACAAACTTAAATACCACATGCTTTCTCTTATATGAGAAACTCAAAATATAAATAAAGAACAAAATAAAAGATAGATAAAAGGAAGTAGGGAGATATATTTTGTTCAAATGGGAAGGAGATCAAGAGAGGGAAAATATATAATTATATATTGTATATGTAATTTATATAAAATTTTTTTTAAAAAGAGATAGAGGGAAGGGAACAAGAGGAGTGAAAGATTTAAAAAGAATTAAGATGTATTATATGAATGTACCAACTCCTCAAAAGTAATGTCATCATTATGTAATGCAAACATGTACTAATAAAAATAAAAACTGAAAAAAATAAAGTTGTTTTTATAAGCTCATCAAACAGTATACATTACTTACGCATACTGTATAAATTATACCTCAATAAAATTGTAAAACCCAAATTACCGACCTAGGACCAATTGTAGTAACAGAAGCTCTGATTTTTCCCACTAACCCTTCTCTTATGAGTTTCCCAAGAATTATGATCACAGAACCTGGAGAAGTTGAGCCTGGATGGAATGAACTTAATATGAAAAACAAACAGAACTATGTTGTGCAAATGACTGACTGGGATAGATGCCACTTACATGCCCCATCCAAACCCTCTGTAGTGGGCCAGTGTACCCTTTACAGCTGCTCTGGGTGTTGGCTGCCAGTGGTTCATAGGTAACTCCCCATATTACTCTTGGCTGATGGAAGATACCTTGCCCCTGGGAATCTATGGGCTCCCACCTCCTCTAGGTAGCCCACAGCCCTTGGCAGTCTGATAAAGAAAGATAAAAGCCCAGTCCCTTGCCTAAATGGAGAACAGCTCTGTAGTATGGTTTACGCTCCACAGCTATCCTTTATAAATTAGGCCAAGCAGACTTTGTCTGAGGGCACAATGTCACTTCCCTATACTGTGTCACTCAATCCTCAGTAGGTATTTCCTGAGAAGCTCTCCCTTTATCAATCCTGTGCACCAAAATTCCTGTCTCGCTTTGGTTCTAGGAACCCAATCTATAAGAGCTAGCACAAATCTGCCAATCTGTGTTGAAACTGAGCTCCAAGAAGCCACCTCCTGTCTATTCTTGTTGGTTTATGTGTTCTAAATGTTACCCTGGTCCGTGTTCTTCCAGCTTATATATCCCACAGCCTGTCTGGAACCAGGTTCCTATCTTTCCCTCCCAAGCAGTGTGATACTGATGTTCCTTCTCCATCCTCATTGTCCAACTTCCATCCTCCAAGAATTCATCAAAAATCATTTTGTGAACTACTGTGAATCAACTCTTGTTCCGGTCTCAATGTGACTGGTCCTCATTACTCCATGAACCCTTAGTAAATACTTTCTAACTAATTAATTGCCATAAGGTCCTAAAATACAAGCTTAAATAAGGTATTGATAAGAAAACTGTTATATTTTTGAGAACTGTATTAACCAGATATGAAAACGGAGTTAAAAGATGAATTTTGCTTACTTTTCTTGGGTGACCCAGTTGATAACTAAATCAAACCTTTTTTCAGACAGTCCACATTTGATTCCTTCCAAAGTTAGATATGCATCAACAGGATATCTAAAAGCATGACTTGTGCTAAATATAGCCTCAAAAAATAAGAGTAATGGAAGAGGCTTTCCTCTTATTTTCCCAACAGCTACAAAAGAAGAAAAGTTTTGAGTCAGATACCTTAAGAAATAGTTTGGTTTTTCTAATTTCAGATTACTATTTTCATCTCTTTGTATTTTCTAAAACTTTAACATATGTATTGATTAAACTTCATACTTTGGATAATAATTAAACAGCATTATCCATCCCATGTGAAGATGGAGGTAGATATTAAAGTAATTTGTCTATAAACCAAGAGATGCCAAAAATTGCTAACAGACAACAGTAGCTAGGAGAGCTTCCTGAGAGCCTGCAGGAGGTAACAAACCCTTTGATGCCTTGATTTCAGACTTCTGGCTTCCAGAACTATGAAAAAATAAATGTATTGTGGCTGGGAATTTAGCTCAGTGGTTCTGCTGCCTGCTTTGCAAGTGGAAGGTCCCGAGTTTGGTCCCCGGTACCAATCAATCAATCAGTTTTCTAAATCATAGGACTGTCCCATTAATAATGCAAATCTGCCATGATCAGAGAAAACCTATGACTTCAAAACGAAAGATGCAGTTGCAAATACACTAAGGATAAAATTCCTCAGGCAAACTATATTGCTCTATGACCACTCAAATTAAACAAATATAAAACTAGACATTCAGAGCAACATATTTATTCAGACACACCCTGTGTAGAACAGACTATGTCCTGCTGCGAGTTACTCCATGCTACATAGAAGCATAGCTTTCAGGCTGTGCTTTGCCCCCAGTGACTCCATTTCATAACAGCAGTTTGCTCCATTTTGAGTGCAAGTGCTGAGGCAGAATAACTTGACAGCTTGTCTGTGCAGACAGATGGCCACCAGATGTTGGACACATCAGGCTTATTTTTAAAACACAAAACAAAACAAAACCAAATGCCTTCCACCTACACAGCACAATCATAAGAGATAAAGTGATATATAAATTAATCATAATAATAAAAAATACCACCTGTAAACTTATCAGATTAAATCGGAGGAACATGGATACATGACATATAAAAATTATATCAAGAAAAACAAGCCCAGAATCATATAAAAAAGGGGCATCCAACATTGGGGCACAGTGGCAACACATGCTGACCTGTCATCTCATCAGACCACATAGTGAATGCATCCTGAGATCAACAGGAGACAAACTCCAGTTCTTCTGTCCTTCAGTTTCAGCTTACCTTGATCCCCCTTCTTGATCCAATGCACTCAAAGTGCTTGCTGTCTAGACTTGGGCTTTGAACCAACTCTGCAATTTCATTTCTTTTCTTTTCTTTTCTCTTTTCTCTTTTCTTTCTTTCTTTCTTTCTTTCTTTCTTTCTTTCTTTCTTTCTTTCTTCCTTCCTTCCTTTCTCTTTTCTTCCTCTCTCTGTCTCTCTCTCTCTTTTTCTTTTTTTTGGTACCAGGGATTGAACTCTGGACCTTGCACTTACCAGGCAGGTGTGACACCACTGAGCTACATTCCCAGCCCAACTCTGCAATTTCAACAAGCCCATACTTCAAAAAAGCTCTGCCTGGTCTGTAATCTTAATTGGCCATCTATGGTGACTTTTCAGATCTCTGGGGTTTCTGCCTTTGCTTTTAGTTCTGCCTCTTGAAATCCTGCAGCTGTTGTTAACCCTTTCTTAGATGTTCTGCAACCTGTATATTACTGTGCAAAGTGTGATGTGTAACTTGGGTGCCACAGTATTAGCAACTAAGATTATAATAAAAGAACCTATAATTTCTGGGCATGGTGGCTCACACCTGTAATCTCACCACTCAAGAGGCTGATAAAGGAGGATCCAATGGGAGTTTGAGGCCAGCCTGGGCTACATAGTGAGTTCAAGGCCAGCCTGAACTACATAGTAAGACCCCATCTCAAAAAACTCATCAGCCAATCAAACAAACAACGATTGACTGGCTCATTGGCTATAGAGTGAAATCTTGAGTACTCAGCCAGACAAAGACAATAAAATTGATATAGCTTATGAATGTATTATTATTCAATAAAGTCTGACATTGTGGAAAGACACAAATGTGTCCAATATATGTTAATGGCTAGGCCTCTCATGACACACTCTAACTTTGAAAATAATTCAGTGAGAATGACAAACTGGAATCTTGACTTTTATATGTAGGCTTAGCCAATGACCAAATGGGGTATTTCAATCTCATATTAGCATGACTAAAAAATCTGCATGACTACAACTCATTTTTAAATTTAATTTGTATATGCAACCAATGAATTTGAGTTCTTAACTCATCAAATTATTTTTCTTTCGTGAACCAAAAATATCCCATTTCCCAGATTTTTATTTAATGTCCCTTTTCAGGGAAGATCTAACACAAGTACTTTTCAAGATCTTTAATGAAACTGAAACTGGGATGCAGTACTCCCAAAGTCATTCCTGGAAGCTAGCATTACTACTCAGATTCCAAAACCAGACAAAGGTCCAACCAAAAAAGAGAACTATAGGTCAATATCTTTAATGAATATAGTTGCGAAAATCCTCAACAAGATACTGGCAAACAAAATGCAACCAATCATGTAAAAGAATGAAATTGGACTCCTACGCCTCATACCATATACAAAAATTAACTCAAAGTAAATCATAGATCTAAATACATAAAACTCTTGGAAGAAAATGAAGGGGGCAGATCTTTGTGACCTTATGTCAGGCAGAGATTTCCTAACTAGAACACCAAAAGCACACTGATAAAAGATAAAACTGACATATTAGTCTGTTTTCTATTAGTATTATAATAAAATACCTAAGGCTGGATATTTTATAAAGAAAAGAAGTTCATGTATAGCTCACAGTTCTGGAGGTTCAAGAGCATGGGACCAGCTCAGCTATGGTGGTCTATGGCGATAACTTCATAGACAGCAGAAAAACACAAAGGCAGGAATACATGCAAGAGGGAAATATCACATGGTGAGACAAGAAGGCAGAGAGATGGGGAGAGGCCAGGCTGGTTCTTTAATATCAACCAATCATAAGAACAACTAACTCACTCTGTGAGATCAGTATCCATCCCTTCTGAGTGAGTATCCCAGTGACCTCGGAATCTCCCACTAGGCCTCACATCGAAAAGTCCACCCACCTCTTAATACTGCCACAGTGGGGACCAAACTTCCACCACATGAAACCTTAGGGAATACTCTTCAACTATATCTATACCATGGCAATTAGTAAGTTGGACTTCATCAAAATTAAAAACCATTTATTTATTTATTCATTCACTCATTCATTTATTGAGACAAGGTCTCTCTGTGTAGTTCAGATTGGCCTTGAACTCACTATGTAGCATAGGCTGGCCTTGAACTCATGGTGAGTCTCCTGCCTCAGCTTCCCAAGCACTATGATTACAGGCTGTGACACCATGCCTGGCCAAAACTTTTGATTTAAAAAAATTCCATCAAGAAAATAAAAAGCCTACAGACTGGAAGAAAATATTTGCAAAATCTGACAAGATATTTTTCTGAGACAAGCTCTCACTAGGTGGCCCAGGCTGGCTGCAAACTTAAAGATTTCCTGTTTCAGCTTCCAAAAGTTTATGATTATAGGCATGTACTACCACACCCAGCTGATACAGAATTTTTATCTAGAACAAATAAAGAACTCTTGCAATCCAGTAATAAAAACACAAACAATATAACTTAAAAACGAATAAAGAATAAACTTTTCTCCAAATACATATAAATGGTCAATAAGCACATAAAAAGATACTCAACACTGTTAGTCAATAGGGACATGAAAATCAAAAGCCTAATGAGAACCAGGCGTGGTGGCACACATCTGTAATCCCAGCACTGGGAAGGCTGAGGCAGGAGGATCGCCATAAATTTGAGGCCATCCTGGGCTACATAGTTAGTTCAAGGCCAACCTGGACTACATAAGGAGACCCTGTCTCAAAAACAAAAACAAGGAAAAAAAACACAAAAAACAAAAAAACAAGGGGCCAGGGATTTAGCTCAGTGGTTTTGCCGCCTGCTGCGCAAGCGCAAGGACCCGAGTTTGATCCCCGGTACTAAAAAACAACAACAACAACAAAAACAAAACAAAAAAACCAATAAAACTAGACAATAACAAGTATTGATAAGGATGCAAAAATATTGGAACCCTTATTATTTTTTTTTTTTGGTACTGGGGATCGAACTTGGGTCCTTGCGCTTGCACAGCAAGCGGCAAAACCACTGAGCTAAATCCCTGGCCCGGAACCCTTACACTTCTTTTCTTCCCTTCTCTCTTCCCTTCCCTTCCCTTCCCTCTTCCCTTCCCTTCCTCTGTGTTACTGGGGATTGAACCTAGGACTGAGCCATATCCCCCTTTTTAAAATTTTGAGACAAGGTCTCACTAAGTCACTAAACTGCCCTGTTTGGATTTGAACTTGCAATTCTCCTGCATCAGCCTCCTGGAGTACTAGGATTATAGGTGTGTACCACACCAAACTCCTTATACATTTCTGATGGGAATGGAAAATGGTACATCCAAATGTTTAGCATTTTCTAAATTGTTACACAGTGTTACCAAGAAAGCCAGCAATTTAACCCTAGGTATCTACTGAAGAGAATTAAAAATATATGCATATAAAAACTTGCACACAAATATTCATACAACCATTATTCATAATATCTAAAAAGTGGAGAAAAACCATCAACTGATGAATGGATAAACAAAATGTAGTATATCCATATAACAGAATGTTATCTGGCCATAAAAAGGAATGAACTACTGATACTTCTGCAACATAATGAACCTCAAAAACAATTATGCTAAGTGACAAAAGGCAGTCAAAAAAACTACATATTGTATGATCCTATTTACCTGAAAAGTTCAGAATAGACAAATTTGTATAACCAGCAAGTATTATTGGTGGTTGCTTAGGGATTGGAGAGAATCCAGGAACTAAGGAGTGAGGAATTAATGGGCATAAGGTACAATTAATGAGTATACTTTTAAAAATGATAAACATGTTCTAAAATTAGATTATGATGATAGATTTACATTTCTATAATTACAGTAAAATCACTGAATTTCGTAGTTTCCCTCATGAAGGCAATACATTATATTACTATCTTAAGGACAAAAGCCCACATAATCAATTCAATAAATCTAGAAAAAGTATTTCACAAATCTAATATCCATTCATGATCCAAGTCTCATCAACCATGGATACAAGGGAATTTCTCTAACCTCAGAAAGGACACCTATGAAAAACCTACAGTTAATATCATACTTAATAATGAATATCTAAATGCTTTATCCCTAAGATCAAGAACAAGACAGAGATATCCATTCTCACCTCTTCTATTTAAAACTGGAGGGAAAAAAATCTTCACCTGCTTTTCCTCAGACAAAGGTCTACTATCTCGAATCTATAAAGAACTTAAAAA
>NW_004624833.1:6331341-6349566 GCF_000247695.1 Heterocephalus glaber | reverse complement strand
GGAGGGCGTGAAGGGAGGGCTAGGAATGGGGAAAAAATAAGAACCAAGATGCATTATGTAAAAGTACAATTCCCAATGAAAAATGTAATTGTGTTGTATACCTAAAATGTACCAATAAAAGAATTTAACAACAACAACAAAAAAACTGGAGGGGCTGGGGATTTAGCTCAGTGGTGCTGCTGCCTGCCTCGCAACTGCAAAGTCCTGAGCTCAATCCCCAGTACCAAACAAAAACAAAAACAAGAACAAAAAGTGGAAGATCTGGACAGCCCAACAAAAAAAGAAAAAGAAATAGGAATCTAGACTGAAAAGTAGAACTGTCTCCACTGGTAGATGACATGATCATCCATATACAGCATTCTAAGAAAGTATCAGAATAAATTATTTTAGCAAATTCAAAAGATACAAGATCAGTATATAGAATTCAATGGTATTTCTTTCCTTTTGTTTTTTGGTTCCAGGGATTGAACTTAGGACCTTGAGCTTGCAAGGCAGGCACAGTGCCACTGAGCTAAATTCCCAGCACTGTATTTCTTTTTAAACTTAAAAAAAAAAACTGAATTCAAAGGGTGATCAAAGTATATGGTGAATGTTTAAATTTTTAAGTATTACAATAAAAGACACATTACCATTAATCTCCCTCAAAATACTATCCTCTTGCTTTAAACATACTTATCCTGTCATCCTTTTGGGGGGAGGGGACAGTTTTGAGGGTCTCTATGTAGTTCAGACTGGCCTCAACTCTTGGCAATCCTCCTGCCTCAGCCTCCAGATGCTACCACATCTGGCCAGTTATCCTACCACATCTGGCCAGTTATCCTACCATTCTTGCCACTTTTTGAAGCAGTTCTGAGGTCCCCCTGTGAGTTCAAGTTCAGCCTAGGCAACATAGAGAAACTCCCCATCTCAAAACACAAAACAAGAGTTGGGGACATAACTCAAGGTACAGCCCTTGCCTAGTGTGTACAAGGACCTGGGTTCAACCTCCACCACTGCAATAATAATGATGATGATGATAAATTAAATAAATGAATAAATATATTATCCTGAGACAACAGGATAGCTATAGGCCAAAACAAAACACCTTACCTTTGACCCATATATCACACCATATACAAAAATTAATTCAAAGTGGATTACAGGCCTAAATGTAAACTTAATACTATAACATTCTTATAAAAAAAAAGAAACCTTTTTGTGGATTTGGCATAGATTTCTTAGGTATGACACTACAATCATGATCCACAAAAGAAAAAATTTCACAAATTGTACATCAACAAAATTAAAAACTTCTACTCTTAGATAGACATTCCTGAGAGAATGAAAAAAGAAAATATTGGCAAATTGTAGCTGATAAAGGATTATATTCATTCCAGGGAATACTTTTCATCAATAAAAGAAATGAATTATTGATAGATCCATCAATATAAATTTCAAAATGTTCATGCTTAAGAGCAAGAAGTCGAAAAAGAATATCCTGGGCCGGGGATTTAGCTCAGTGGTGCTGCCATCTGCCTCACAAACACAAGGTCCCGAGTTTGATCCTCGGTACCAAAAAATAAAAAGAACATCCTAGTGTATGGCTGGAATTATATAAAATTATCGAAAGTGCAAACTAACCTATGGTGACTGAAAGTAAACTAGTGGTAACCTAGAGACTGGGAGAAGGAGAGGCTGTGAAGAGATGGGTAAGAAGAGTAGGAAGTAGCAGGAGGAGAAGAATTACTGAGGAGTATGAGGAACTTTTGAGTGATGATGTCATGGGATATATATACATATATATTACAAATTGTGTAAGTAGGTATGTACAGTCTATTGTGTATTTGTTAATTTACCACAAGAAAGTTGATTTCCAAAAGGATCTGGAGCAAATTTGACAAAACATTAACTTGTCTTTTTCTTTTTGATAGGGGCTCACTATGTGGTCCAGGCTGGACTTGAACTCACAATTCTACTCAGCCTCAGGAGTGCAGGGATTACAAGTGTGCATCACCACACGCCTGATATAACATTTATTAAATCTTGATAGTAAATTCATGAGTATAGACACCTTTCTCTGTGCTTTTCTATATACTCAAAATGTTTCGCCAATTTAATTTAGAAAATCTAATTAAATCTTGTCATGTTACAAATCAGGAATCAGTAAACGGCAGAAAAAGGACTAGATCCTAGATTGTTAGCCTCTCAGTTAATATTCTTTCCATTCTATCAAGTGGGAAAAAGTATAATTTATAATATATAAGCTTCAAAGAGAAAGACTTACCTTTAAATTTGTTCATTATATTCATGTTTCGAAGAATTCTTCTAGGACTATTTGCTGCAAAACAAGCTGCCTTTTCATATTCACCAAGTGAGATTAATTCATTGAACCTATAACCATTGCATTTTATAATGCATTATAATGGTACACACAAAAAAGAAAACTGATTAGAAATATTTAGTACAAACTAAAATAGTGGCATAATATAGAAACAAAAAGCAATTCTAATAAACTACAACTAGATTTCATGCTGTAAGATGTTCATTCAAATCTTTAATATTCTGGGGAGGGGTTGTTTTGTCTTAGTGTATACTCTCATCTTCCAGCTGACTTTGAACCTCTTATTCTTATACTTTATTCCTAGAGTAGAACTTAAAGAAAGTCACAGAGAATGGAAAGTAAGAACTTGAAGTCAATTTACAATGAGCTCAGAATTTGTTCTATATTATCTCAAGATGAAAAGGGTTATCAGGGAAAAAAAGGCAATCTGCTTAGAAGATCATCCTAGAAGAAATATTAACTGAATGTAAAGTCAGCCAAAGTACAGGTCAAGAGGTTTCCTAAGTAGCCTATGTTGCTCACAGGCCATAAAACTTGTCAGAGATAGTAGGGATTTGGGGCACAAAGAAAGGCACAAACACCAAGAACCACTGGATTGAATTCATCCCTAAGGTAGATACCATTCCACTGACTGATCATACCCAGCAAGAAAGGTGGGGGCAGGGGGCTGGGGATTTAGCTCAGTGGTTCTGCCACCTGCCTCACAAGCACAAGGTACCAAGTTTGATCCCTGGTAGCCCCCCGCCAAAAAGGTGGGGTAGGATCCAACATTCCTATAGCAAAAAGTAGGCATGGAAACAAAATAGGTCCTCATTATGACTCACTATTCCCCACTCACATCTGATGGATTCCAATACCACAGGCCCTGAGAAGAAACCAAGCACACAGGAATTTTTTAGCCTTGTTTCTCTTTTTCTTTGTTTTTTTTTGGGGGGGGGCATATTTCTGTTTTTCCTATTTTTTGCTCTTTTCTTTATTTTATTTTATTTTTCGGTAATGGGGATCGAATTCAGAACCTTTATTCTTTTTTATTTTCCTTTTCTTATTCTCATTTGTCTCTTTCTATTACTTTTACCTAATCCTATTAACTCTTTTATTCTTTAGTTGAATTGTCTCTTTTCACTCCTCATCTTCCTTTCTTTCTTTTTCAAATATTACTTCTTTCATTTTCCTTTTCCCCATCCCCTCCATTTTTATTATTACTACTATTAAGCTTCTATTAATTTTTAGCTATTTGGTTGACTCTATGCTATTATTAATGAATTCTTGCCTATTGTTAATGGTGGTATAGTGGTTACTTTTAGTAGCTATTTACTGTATGTCAATATTTGGTTTGTCTTTGTGTCTATTATTGCAGATCTCTTCTACATTGTTAAGGATGGTATAGTGGTAGGTTTGTTGGTTCTTATTGTTTCAATGATGCCAAACACAAGGTAAGCCCAGATAGGGTTGTCAACCCCAGGGTGATACAATGGAGTAGCCCTAATTTCTCAAACTTTAAAGGCCAAGAGAGTTTAGAGTGAAATTTTTCATGCCCCAAAAGAAAACAACTATCAACCTAGACTTTTATATCCTGCAAAATCAGCCTTCAAAATTGAGAAATAAAGAAATAAAGACAAAACAGAGAAATAAAGACTTTCCATGAAAAAGAAATCATGAAGAAATACATGACCACTAAACTAGCATTGAAGAAAATACCATAAACAGAGAAATCTTAAATAGAGACAGGGAGGCCACCAGCAACAAAGAGCCAAAGAAAAGTATGCATCTAGCTGGAAGAGTAGTTATACAAACAGAAAAAAAATAGAAGAAGCAGCATTGGCAAAATAATGCAATAATAATAATAATAATAATAGTGATGATGTAATAATCCCAATTCAATAAACACCTTACCATAGTAACTGTCAATATCAATGGTCTCAACTTCCCAGTCAAAAGACACAGACTGGCAGATTGAATTAAAAAACAAAATGCAACCGTATTTTTCCTACAGAAGATGCCACTCATCCAAAAAGAAGTACACAGACTAAAAGTGAAAGGATGGAAAATGATACACCATTCAAACAAAGCCTGGAAACAAGCAGGACTAGCTATCTTATTTTCAGACACAAAAAACTTCAAGCCAGAATTGCTCAGAAAAGATAAAGATGGACACCATATACTGGGAAAGGGAACAATTCCACAGGAGGATATAACAATTGTAAATATCTATGCATTGAATGTTGGCATACCCCACCTTATAAAAAACAAAAACTAAGGGACAGGGATGTAGCTCAGTGGTGCCACGACTGCCTTGCAAGTGCAAGGTGTGAGTTTGATCCCTAGTACCAAAAAAACAAAAAACAAAAAACAACATATTAAAACCTAGGACAAGGTCCCAAGTTCGATCCCTGGTACCAAAAAAGAAGCGTAAAATGTAGGAGACAATAAAAACAGTTCTACAAGGGTAGTTTATAGCTATAAGTACACACATAAAAAGGATAGCGTGATCACAAATAAATAATCTAGTAATGCATTTCAAGGTCTTACAAATAAGCCCAATCGGTCAGGGATTTAGCTCAGTGGTACCGCCGCTTGCCTCGAAAGCACAAGGTCCCAATTTCGATCCCCTGTACCCCCCCCAAAAAACCCCAAATAAGCCCAATCTGAAACTAATAGAGGAAAGAAATTAAAAAGATCAGAGTGAAATTAATGAAACTGAGAATAAAAGAAAATAGCTGGGGATCTGGGGATTTAGCTCAGTGGTTCTGCTGCCTGTCTCGAAAGCACAAGGCCCTGAGTTAGATTCCCAAGTTAGATCCCCGGTACCAAAAAAAAGAAAAAAAAAATAGCTGGGTGTGGTGGTGCACACCTGGAATCCCAGCACTCAGGAGGCTGAGATAGGAGGACTTCTGGGAGTTCAAGGTCAGCCAGGGATACATAGTGAGTTCAAGGCCAGCCTGAACTATATAGACACCCTGGAGAGAGAGAGAGAGAGAGAGAGAGAGAGAGAGAGAATAATAAAAAATATAAAGGATCAATGGATCAAAGTTACTTTTGAATTTTTTTTTTTTTTTTTTTTTTTGGTACCGGGAATCAAACTTGGGTCCTTGCGCTTGCAAGGCAGGCGGCAGAACCACTGAGCTAAATCCCTGGCCCAATCAAAATTATTTTTTTAAAGGATGGAAAAGGAATGTGGAGACATGGGGAGATAGGAGGGTAGGGAAAGGAGAAGTAAAAAAGATCAAGATACAATATGTACATGTACTAATTCCCCCATGATGAATGTGTTTACTATGTATTGCACACATATACTAGTAAAAAATTGAGAAAATAAGACTAGGAATATTACATAAGTTCATTAAATACTGGCTTTACAGCATGCAAATTAATTTTAAAGAATACAGTCAATCTTCTTTGTATCTCCATTAAATATTACACAAATTAAGTATTAGAAAGAAATAGGCCATATTAATATGTTATACAATGGAAATAATGAGAAAAAAGACAGAATTGGCAAGGATAATGTGAATCAAGAAAATATTCTCAAAAACATTTAATAACATCAAGTTGACAGGGAGTCCAATAAAGATACAAATAAAATTTATACCAACACTACAATCCTATCTCCTATGAAAAATCTCCTAGACTCTAGTATTTTTTCACAAAGAATCTATGAAAAAAACTAGTTTATTTTCTAATTGTTGGCTAGAATTTTAAAGATATAAAAGTTGACAACTAGCCAGGTGTGGTGGCACATTCCTGTAATCTCAGCACTTGGGAGCCTGGATCATTATGAGTGCAAAGCCAGCATGGGCTATATAACGAGTTCAAAGTCAGTCTGAACTACATAGTGAGACCCTGTCTCAAAAAGGTCTACAACTGACAACTATAGCTCATCAAGAGACAATGTCACACACTTGTAATCCCTACTACTCAGGAGGCTTGAGGCTGAGATTGGAAGATCTCAAATTGGAACATAGCTTCAAGAACATGGCAAGACCTCTGTCTCAAAAAAAAAAAAGACACCAAATAAACATAAATGTGGTCGTTTAAACATGGAAAATTGAAGCTTTTAAAATATTTGCCTTTCAATGTAGTACAGCACAATTTCAGCATCTTTTGCCCTGCTTGGATCATCTTCAAGCAGTTCTTCAACAATGCCTTGGTCACCTGTAAATACTGAAAGGATCACCATATTTGAGGTTACTTATCTATAGAAAATAATAAACACATTTTAATATCAACAATTATAGCTCTCATTTCAAAATACCAACCTCTTCCTAAACTAAGTGGCCTCCCTGTCACTTTCCTCTGTGCTTTTAGGCATTTCTCTTTGGCTCACCAAATCTGTTCTTTACCAATAATCTGACAGCTATGGAAGGAAGAAACCCAAAGAGTAACAGAGAACTAACAGTTTTCTTTAAACTCAATCTCAGGAAACTTCATTCTTTTAAGCTTTCTGGGGAACAATGTTTCCCACTGTTTGTGCTAATTAAAAAAATACAGACAAGCCAGGCATGGTGTCACATACCTGTAAGCCCAGGTAGTTTAGAGGCTAAGGCAGGAGGATCACAAGTTCAAGGCTAGTGTGGGTAATTTAGCAAGACCCTGCCACAAAATTTTTAAAAAGGAGAGGGAGTTGCGGGGATGTTGTTCATTGACAGAGTGCTTGCCTAGCATGTACAAGGCCCTGGTTTCAATCTCCAGCACTGGGGATAAATTACACAGATAGACAGATAGATAGATAGGCAGGCAGACTACCACTTGAACCTTTGGTTTTCTGAATTTGGTCCACGAAGTCTTGAAATGAGCTGCTCATATCAGATTTTACCCATGAAGTAAGTGCATGTGAAACAATCTGTAGTCTTTGATAACTACAAAAAAAAAAAAGCATCAACAACATATTGAGCCTAAAATCAAATGGTGGAATAGGAAAATAAACACAAATAAAACCATCAAACTTAAAAAGTATATAATCAACTTTCATACCGAAACTGTAATTCTTTGTTCAGACTTTCAGCTACATCTCGCCTTTTTAATAACACAATCATTTCCTTATCTAAATCAGCCTTCTTTTGAGCTGGTACATAGTTTATTGACATGGCTTGTTTAATTTCTGCATACTTATCTTCAAGATGTTTCATATATTTACTGAGAGCATCTAAATTGACAGATTCATGGAGAGTCATACCTATGGAAAAAAAGAAACAAATCAAACAGGTCCAGTGTGATAGTTAACTGTTGTGTCAGTTTTTTTTTTTATTAAATTCTTTTATTGGTACATTGTAGGTATACAACACAATTACATTTCTCATAGGGTGCCGCAGACCAGCTGCAGTCGATGCAAGGTAGGAAGGGGAGAGGTCTTGGGCCGGCGAGTGAGAAAAGAACCGTTGCAAGCAATGTTCAGGTTCCCTCTGAGAAGTCTCAGGGTCTGATTTATTTTTATATCTTTAAGCAGTAGCTAAGAGGCATTGGGCGGAATATGTTTACATTTTAGGTTGCCTTAGCAACATCTAGTGAGGTAAAGGTTATTTTTACTAAATAGTATGTTTCTCTAAGCTGATTCATTTCATTGAACATCATGAATACATTTCTTAAAATCACAATTGTCCCCTTATTTTTCCATACCTAGGTAGAACAGAATGGAACTTAATCAAAATCTCCAGAGGGTAACTTAATTAAAATCTCTACAGCGGGAGTACAAGCAAGATTTAATTAATTAAATGTCAAACTTGTGGTCACCAGCTAGCCCTTGAGAAACTGCACAACAGTTAATATAGTTTGCTATTAGCTCTCTACCTCTCTATACCTCTATTTATCTTAACTAACTGTCATTTGGGTTCCTAGTTCATGAGCAGGAGATATTTTCAGCCCTGTGAGAAATATTGAATAACTTGCCTCCTTAATGCATTTACCTGTCCCAACTTTCTCTCTATTTCTTATTTCCCACTATTTCTTACATCTAAAGTCTGTCCTTTCAACCTCTTCATAAGACCCCTTTAGTAATAAGAAGGTCAGCAATAAGAGGGGGGAGTTATAGTAGTGGGAAAACAGAGGGAGTTTCAGGAGAGGTTTCTTTAGAAGTGGATGTGGCAATAGAACTAAGAGAAACTGGAATTTGGAACTTTTGAGCCAGATCAGATTTCAATACATCACTGCCAATTTGCCTTATGGAGAGTTTGTTGTTAGTCACAAACACAATGACTCCTGTGACCAGAGTAACAATTTTAAACATTATGGCATGAAAAAAATAAAACATGAGGGTACGATGTGTTCCACCCTTCTTTTCCCCAAGCTGGAACTTTGTCAAGCAGCCTTGGAGGTCGGTTGGGCTTCGCCAATTGGGAATTGTACCTTTACATAATGCATCTTGGTTCTTATTTTTTCCCCATTCCTAGCCCTCCCTTCACACCCTCCACCCTTCCCTATTTACAAAGACTTTATTTCCATTTGTTGCGTCAGTTTAACTAAGAAATGCCTAGCTGATTGGCTTAGTGTAGTTCTGGGTGTGTCCAAATAATGGACTAACTGAGGAGGGAAGACCCATCCTGAGTGTGGGTGGCAACAACCAGTAGGTTTGTAGCCTGGTTAGAATAAATAAACAGAAGAAGGAAGTATCGCTTCTGTTTCTTCAGAAAAGATCAGGTCTTCACCATTGCCATTTGACGTCCCTCACCAGGCTTCCATCACAGACTCTCCAGCCTTCCAGTATAGACTCTACAGCCTTTCAGTGCAGACACTCTGGCTTCCTGATACAAAGTTGCACAGTAATCTACAGTGAGCTTCCAGTCTTTGACTTTTACATTCTTTCACACCTAATTCTGCAGGTGGCCACTGTAAGCCCACCTTGTAAATCCATATATATATATATATTATTTAATGTATCTTACATTAACTCTAGTCCTCTAGTGAACACTAACTGATACACCAAGCCACATGCATGATTCTTATGCTCAAACAGTATCTTAGAAAGACAGGTCAGAACTTGTTCCTTACTGAATGTTAAGTATAAAAGCACAAAATTAAAAATGGCTAGAAGTTTTAACATCATCAATGACAACTCAGAGAAGACTGACTGTTCCGAGAACAAAGCATCTGAAAAAAATTTAACGATCTCAGCAACATAGTTTGAAAACCCTTCAATATATCTTACTCAATAACATGAAGAGTCCTGCCTAACAAGTGAGGATTTCATCAACAGATTTTCCTCTAACCTAATCTCCCATTACTCTACTATAGCTAAGTCTTAGGATGATCAATTTATTTTTTTCTAACGCAAAATTTACAAACACCTGCCAAATCTCCAGTGATCTCTTCCTCTCTCTTTCCCCTGCCCTGTATTTATTATTTATAACACACACACACACACACACACACACTCTCAAATGCTCAAATGCCTTCCTTTCTCATGTGGGTTGATTACTGACATTAAGCCATATCTCAAAATTTCCTCCTTCAGAAATGCCCCTGGATTAACCCTACTGGAGTTTAATCATTCTCTTACCCCGAATCTTCTCAACGTTTAGTCAATTTAGCAGTTTTTCTGCACTTTGTCATGTATCTTATTTTGAGTTTGCTAGTCACAATTTTATATTGAAAGTTAATCTAATCCCCTCTTCCACCAAATACAAGAGGGTCATTCAAACTCAGTTAAAATCCTTTAGGACAGAGTAGCTTCAAGGCATAATTTCTCCCATTAGACCAAATCTGGCTTCCTCAAATTTCCACTTATTGATTCTGCCTCTGCATAAACACTAACAAGTATCTTATCTTACCACCACTACCACTACCACCACCACCACCACCTGTACTGGGAAGCGAACCCAGGACTTTTGCAACTGAGCTACATCAACACCCTTCTTTTTTTGAGACAGGATCTTGCTAAGTAAATAAATTGCCCAGGCTACGTTTGAATTTGCAGTCGTCTGACCTCAGCCTTGCAGAGCACTAGGATTACAGACATGCACCACCACACTCGGCTTAACCAAGTATATTTAAATTTTGAATACCACTATCTATTCTCAAAGTCTTTATTTTTCCATGGTAAATATTTGCAACTCCTCTATGCATTCATCATACAAACTTCTTCAAAACCTGGATAAATCCCAGGATATACTCCAATTTCTTAAAATGTGGTAATACTATTATACTAAAGTTATGGAACCAGTGAATGCTAATATCAACATGAATCAATAATAGTCCCCAAAACTTAATGTACTACAGTTTTTCCACATTATACCTTGGTGTTCTCAATTTAGAGTGTATTAAAATAACTAGAACTCCATAAAACACTTAGACTCAATCACCTAATTTCTTACTTGGTTAAGTCTGCAGTGAAGTTCAATAATTTCCATTCTAACTGGTTCCCAAGTGATGCTGACGTTGATAAATAAACCATACTTAATTCAGCCAAACTGGAACTCATGTGATCTTTTAGGGTTGTTTAAAGTTTTCTGTTTCCCCTGTATCAAGCTAAAAACCCTGACTAATGTTGTTTGTACAACATACAACTGGATAGTGCTCATATAAAAGTACAATTACATTAATTTTAATAGGTAGTAAATGGAAATAATTAGGATTTCATGTAAACATTTGAAATGAGATACAGTACCTGGAATAGGTTTTGCAGGATTTTTGATGAAAGTACAGTATTTTACTTCTTTCACATCATACTCTGCCCTAAGCTGTTTCAGTTGATTTATTTGCAATTGAATCTTCAAGGAATTATTTTTAATAATCCTTATTCTGAAAAAACAGAAAGGCTTTCTGAATGTTCCTTTCAACTAACTTAATTTTTCAGTCATGAGATTTAAAATAAAACAGGTTAAGTCATTATTTTGGTTAATTATTTTGAATCATATAAAGTAGGTAGAAGTTTAGGAAATAATGTCCTGAAAAAGTTAACTTTATAAATATGAAACTATTTTCTTTCAGAGCATCAGTAAAATCTAATACTATGATTATTAATCCTGTAGGAAATTAATAAGTGTTAAACATAATCTGACTTCAAAATACATCTATTCCTTTTGTAATTTAAAAACTGTTTTTGTAAATACTTGTATTAGTTTTCTGTGGCTATTATAACAATCAATACAAACTCAGTGACTTAAAAATAATAGAAATTATTGCCTCACTGTCCTGGAGGGCAGAAATACAAAATCAGTATCACCAGACCAAAGTAATATTGTAAAGGCTGTGCTTCCTCTGGAAGCTCTAGGAGAAAATCTGTTCCTTGCCTCTGTCAGCCTCTGAGGGCTGCAAAATTCTGTGGCTACAAAACTTCAATCTTTTTCTCCACAGTCACACTGTCTTCTATCCCTGTGTCAAAGATCCCTCTGCCTCCCTCTTATAAAGGTACTCATGACTGGGTCTAGGGCCCATCTGTTTAATTTCTATATGTCAAAAGCCTTAATTCAGTCTTATGTGCAAAGACTGTTTTTCAAATTAAGTTAAAAATTACAGCTTATAGGGATTAGAACCTGGTATCTTTGAGGATCTTTATTCATCCAAATGCAGTAATGTTGATCCTAGAACTAGAGGAAGGATATCACTTCTCTGAGGTAAAATTAAGTTCATTCAGAAGAGAATCTTAAAAATCTAAAATTAATATCAATTCCTTCCTTCAGTCATTTGTTTATTCCTTTCTTCCCCCTTTCTACTTGCTTTCTTGTTTTATTTGTTCATTTATTTATTTGTTTGTATTTGAGACAGGGTCTTGGTATGTTGCCTAGACTGGCCTTGAACTCGTAAGCCTCCCTCAGCCTCTCGAGTAGCTGTAATTACAGGAGTGTGCCACTGTGCCTGGCTCAAAACTTTGTTTTACAGATTATTTGAAATGTTCATCCTAGCTTTACTGGCATAAAGGAGAAATAGATTAAAATAAATTAGGAAGGCCAGGGACTTAGCTCAGTGGTTCCGCCGCCTGCCTCGCAAGCATGAGGACCCAAGATTGATCCCCGGTACCAAAAAATAAATTAGGAAATAACAAATTAAAATAAATTACATACTGTTACAGAAAAATAATTCATGACACTTGTTAAAACAAGGTAAAGATGACTATTGAAGCAAGAGGGGCCATGGCAACAGATGCAATGGGGTTTTGCACTGGGGGAGAAAGATTAGGCTCAACTCTAAATACAGCTTTGCCAAGTGGGAATCTGTAGTCAAGAAGGAGGGGGTGGAAAATTACTAAGAGGAAACACTGGAAGGAGAGACTCCAGATAAACTCACCTACCACTGGCTTCCCTAGATGGCAGCCCAAATGGATAGTCAACATGTGGTGTCAGACACTGAAGATGACCAAATATCAAGAGGTGGGAGTTCTGTCTAAAACAACTTGACAGGATTCTTGCTAAAACTGAACAGTACCCAGATGAATATGAAAGTCCAAAAGTCAAGCCTAGTTGAAAAAGAGTTCAGTTTCCGGGAGTGGTGGCACATGCCTGTGATCCCAGCACTTGGGAGGCAGAGCCAGGAGGATCGCTGTGAGTTCGAGGCTAGCCTGGGCTACATAGTGAGTTTGAGGCCAGCATGAACTACAAAGCAAGACCCTGTCTCAAAAAATCAAAAGAATAAAAAAAGAAAAAGAGTTCAGTGAAGCCTAAGTAGAGTTTGATAGAGAATCTTTGTCAATAAATAAATGACAGTTTTTCTTTCAAATTAAAACCTAATCTGTCACCAAGCATGATGGCACACACCTGTAATCCCAGCTACTCAGGAGGCTGAGGCAGGAGGATCACAAGTTTGAGCCCAGCCGAGGCAACTTGGATCTTGTCTCAAAAAAATAATAAAAAAGAACTGGGGAGGTGACTGAATATGAGACCTTAGGTTCAAACCTGGGTTCAAGCCCCAGGACCAAAACAAAAGAGAAATAACCACTTTGTTAGTGGATAACTGCTGCCAACTTCTGATTATTATACAGAACTTCTGGTAACTACAGCTGGCTCAGAGTAAGAGTTTGCAGTATTTATGAAAAGGAGACTGTGGAGATAAAATAGTGGAAAGTAAATAAAATAGACTGTGGAAATAAAATAACAAATTTCCTAAAGAATTGAAAGTGGGGACTAGGACACTTGTAAATGAATGTTCATAGTGACATCATGCACAAAACAACCCAACAGTCCATCAATAGATGAATGGATAAACAAAATGTAGAATATACAGATAATATTACATGCAATGGAGTATTACTCAGCCATAAAAAAGAATGGCATTCCAATACATGCTACCACATGCATGAGAAAGTATCTGATTGTTGCTCCTTTCTATGCTACTTTTATGATCACCTTGTTTTTAACAACTTCATAATGATGAATCTAATTGAGCATTTCTTAGCATTTATCATACTTGGAATTCTTTGAGTTTCTTGAACCTGTAAACTGGTACTTCTTACCAGTTCTAGAAAACTTTCAGCCATTATTTCTTCAAATGTTATCCCTCTTCTATGTTCTATTTTCTATTTTTAGAGTCGTGATTAGATACAGTATGACCTTCTCACTCTTATCTTCCAGATCTTTACATATCAGCCTCATTGAGATATAGTTCATACACTTTAAAATTCACTCTTGTATATAATTCAGTAAATTTTAATATATTCAAAGTTGTTCAGCCATCAGTACTACCTAATTCTAGAACATACCATCACCCCCAAAATACAATAAGCCTTGTACCCATCAGAAGTCTGCTGAGCAGAAGGCAATTTTCTATGCAGTTCCCAGAGGTGAAATAATTAACTTGTGTTTCATTCTACTAGGCTGCAGCCCTTTATCTTCCTAGCTGTATATGGGGAGTGCTGCCTAGTAGACTGCACCTCTTGGGTAGATCCTAGACTTTGTTTTTAATCCCACTGGACAGTAAAAGCTGAAATTTTTGATCACTAGTTTTAGCAAAATGTTCTCAGGGCCAAAACACCTTTCATGCTCTGCTTATCTTTTGTTAGATTTTACCCTGATAATCTCTTACTCTCTAATCAGCTTTCTGATGTTTTTAGAGAGGTTTTAAAAAAACATTTTAGGTAGCATTTTTCTCCAGGAAGAAGGTTTATTCCAAAATTTAGGCAACCATATTATCAGAAATGGAAGTAAAACTGCACAATTTTCCAAGGTAATTTTGAAATTATCTACACAAATAATTTAACATTTGCTAAAAGTAACACTGAAAACATAAGACTACTCAACAAGAGTGAACACTATTCTCTCCAGTAGGTTACTACCTTTATGTATCACAGGATTAAGTACTTCAGACAATACTCAGGAAATTATACTATCAAATCTTCCATTCAAGAAGTTACCTGCATATCTCATTTTATGATACCACAATTTGCCTCCACTTATAGTAAGAGGTATCATGAAATTCTTAAACAAAAATAACATTCTACTTGAAATACATAAAAAATTGGTGGCAGAGGATAACATAAAATATGGCTTTTATAAGAAAAATGAAATTAAAAAGACTACAAACCACTGGTTAGAATTACACTGACTGATTATCATAATTAAGTAATAATTATCACCTTTTGGGCTACTAATTACTCACTTTTCCTTCAGTTGGATTGTTCTTCTCTGGTGATATACCAAAGCTGTAGGCCCTGCTGCCAAAGCCTTAAGTTTCCCATGGAGATAAAATGCAGTTCTCTGGCTTTTCTTCATTGTCTCAATAAAGGCATCATATTCTTTTTTGATTGAAGTAAGAATGGATTTATATGCGGTAACATACTCTATGACCTGAAATATAATTTTTTTTCTTCCTATGATAATGAATTTTTTCTAAAATAATATAGATCAAAAGCTTTGCAAACAATTACAGATTTTTAAAAATGAAACACAATTGGGCTGGGGATTTAGCTCAGTGGTTCCAGCGCCTGCCTCACAAGCGTAAGGTCCCGAGTTCGATCCCAGATACCAAAAAAAACCACAATTAACAAACATATCTAAAAGTTTTCCAGCAAATTCAAATATCCCTAGTACTCAGAAGGTTGAAGGAGGATCATCTAGCGTTCAAGGCCAGCCTGTTTACATAGTGAATTCAAGCCTAGACTATAATAGTGAGATCCTGTCTCAAAAAAAACACAAAAAATCTAATACCAAGTCTCGTCTTCTCAATTCTTTTTTAATTACATATATTCTCTTACTCCCTCCAAATCTAGTCTCTGAGTTCATTTAAACCTTAAGAGCCTGAACTCCCTTCACCTGTTTTTCTCACCTATCAACTCATACTGGTTAAGCAATATTCTCAATTCCTAACTGGATTTCTACTTTCAAGATGTCAAATACAACTGTAGGAAACCTCTCATCACTATACATTCATGGTTTCCAATGGGATTAAGCAAAGAATACTCAGGAAGAATAACAGAAGAAAATAATATAAGAAAGAATAGCAAAAAACACAGTGGGTGTGCCTGCAGAGAAGCAATGGGTCTGAGATGAAAAGGGCCTAAACTTCCTTCATATACTCTCCTGTATTGGCTTTCTTTTTTCCTTAATCTTGTATATGCATTACCCATGCAAAAATTAATCATCAAAAATTTTTAAAAACAGAAATGTTACAAATAATTTATGGTTGCCAAATTTTGCTCATGAGGATTTCAGAAAGGACTGGTGTACATAAGGAACAGAAGTGATCAAAATTTTCTCTGAAACTTGAAATTATGATTTCTATCCCTGATACATTTCTAGTGTTTGGTATCCCCCAGATAGACAATAGCTAGACAATATCTAGAGAAAGTTATCCAGGAAGACACTTGATCTACCAAGATACAAAATAAGGAAACTGGACACGGTGGCACACCACCTGCCTATAATCCTACCCTTTGGAAGATGAGACAGGACGATCCTAAGTTCCAGTGCAGCCCGGGCAACTTGGCAACCTAGTATGACCCTGTCTCAAAAGTCAAAAAGGCCCCAGTACCATAAAAAAAAAAATCAAAAAGGGCTGTGATGTAGGTCAGTGTAAAGGCCCAGAGTTTAGATAGATAGATAGATAGATAGATAGATAGATAGATAGATAGATAGATATTAATCAATGCCAAGTACCAGGAGAACATAATTAAGTAGGAGATACATGTTCTTTCTTTGATATCATACTACTATCCACTCAAATCAAAATAAAATTCAATAATAAAATAAAAGTCACTATTTGTGGTCTTCCCAGTGAAGCAACTTGCTATTCCTGGCCTTCCTCTATTTCATGTACCCCTGTGATGTGCTCCAACAATCCAAGACAATTGAGATGCTAATGCAATTAGCTGTTAGCAGGGCCGGGGATTTAGCTCAGTGGTTCCACTGCCTGCCTGGAAAGGGCAAGGTCCCAAGTTCGATTCCCGGTACCAAAAAAAAAAAATTTGCAATTTGCAATAATACAATTGCAGTGATACCATGATCACCTTCCATATCAGTTTTCTAGAAGAAACAGATTTCAGAAGAACACTCATGGATATCTTTGAAAATACACAGAAAATGTATTAAAGTAGAGGATGCAAACTCATATGTCACAGGTAGGATACAGCTGGCAATTTCAACTAATCCATGATATATTTTAAAATTTAGGAAAATCATATTTTCAGCATCTCTTGAAAATGCTGAAAAGTCTACCAGTGTGGAACCCCCATTCCTTCATGGCAGTAATAGCTGGAACATTAGACTGCATTTATTCTAAAATCCAGTTGCCTATATAAGAATCCATTTCTATAGGCTCTTCTAGCTTTGGTCTTCTTTGCTTACTAGATCACGGACTCATTCTATAATCAATTCTTGGTATGAATCTCAAGCCCTCTCTGCTTTGATTCAGATATCCTCTCTAAGCCAAATCATTTCAAACATAATTTCTTTTGGTATTTGTTTTCCAGTTCCAAGTATCCAGAGATGCAAGTTGAAACTTTTATCTTTTGCCCAACTAGATCCTTCCAAGAGAGAAATAATATCAGAGAAGGCAATCAAATCATTCAAATCAATCAATCTGATTGTTAATAATGAAATGTGGTAGGGGAAAGGAAAGAAGGGAAAGGAAAAAATATGAGAAAAGGAAAAAACAGAAACAGTCTTTGTTTGCTCTCTCTTTTTTTTGGTACCGGGGATCGAACTCAGGTCCTTGCACTTGTGAGGCAGGCAGCAGAACCACTGAGCTAAATCCCTGGCCAGAAACAGTCCTTGTAAATAGGGAGGGGTGGAGGGGTTAAAGGGAGGGCAAGGGAATGGGGAAAAAATAAGAACCGAGATATATCATGTACAGGTACAAATTCCCAATGATGAATGTCATCACATTGTATACCTAAAATGTACCAATAAACTTAATGAATTTAAAAAATGAAATGTCTTGGAATAATGTGAAAAGGAAAAAAGAAGATAGAAGAAAAGTTCTTTTCTTCTAGACGTATCAAATGACTTCTATTTCAGAATTCCTCTCAGTCCTGAAGAGTTCTTTATAGTGTCAAATAAATGTACAATTTATAGTTATACATGTACAGATAGTCCAGATAGAAATCTTGGAGGAGAGAAAAGAAGGACTATAGGGCCAGGGATTTAGCTCAGTGGTTTCATCGCCTGCCTCACAAGTGCAAGGACCCAAGTTCGATACCCAGTACCAAAAACAAACGAAAAGGACTATAGAACTAGATATTATTTTTTATGTAACCCCATGTATTTTCTCTAAGAATTAAATTTACCAGCACCAACTGAAAAATGATTTCACTACATACTAATTTAAAGCAGATTGACCAATAACAAATGCTGGCGGGGTTGTGGGGAAAATGGAACCCTTCTTCATTGTTGGTGGGAGTGTAGATTGGTGCAACCACTGTGGAAATCAGTATGGAGATACCTCAAAGAACTAGGGCTGGAAGTCCCATTTGACCCAGCTATTCCCCTGCTGGGGATCTTCCCAAAAGAATTAAAAGCATCATACCAGAGAGATTTACATGCACCAAT
>NW_004624833.1:6317256-6329666 GCF_000247695.1 Heterocephalus glaber | reverse complement strand
TCATCTACAGAGAAAATACTAAGAAATCTCTAGGAGCCCCTAGAACTTGTATTTGAATTTAGCAGGATTAGAAAACACAAGGTATACATAAAAATTCAGGTCTATGTATACTTGCTATAAATGAAGAATTGTCAGCATGACTCTTGATATTTATGAAACCTATTCAAGGTACTACCTTTATGTAAACATTCACCCAATATAGTCCTTAATAACTAAAAGACCAGCAATGATCATCAGTACCAGTGATCATAACATATAAAATGAAGATAACCTGCTAATGTACCAATTCCAAAAGACAGATTTTTCTGGATGATTTAAGTGGAGAAAAGATGCCTTTTCTGTATTTTATACTCTTATTTATATATATCAATTTTCTTAATTCCTCTTGTAGGTACATAACATGACTTCACGTCCTATTTTTCCTAGATTGAGGCACTAGAGGTTTTGTTTGTTTGTTTTTGCCACTGGGAATTGAACCCAGGGCCTTCACATTGAGCTACATCCCCAGCCCTATTTTATTTTTTATTTTGAGACACAGTCTCTCTGAGTTACCCAGGTTTGGTTCAAACTTGTGGTAATCTTCCCACCTCGGTCTCCTAGAGTGTTGGGATTACAGGCATGTACCACCACACCTGGCTATGCCACTAGGTTTTTACTTAGAGGGGAAATAAAGAGTTATAATGTCATATTTAAAAAACAAAAGACTGATTTCCAGTTTTGTCTGTTTTACTCAGTGACCAATAGTGTACGGAAGTGTTAAGGTAAGCACTTACTCCCGGCAAAGAGAAAAGGATGCTGACTTCACTAAGTTTACTTTCAGGGCTTCTTTCAAAGGAGGGCTTTTTTTTTTTTTAAGGCAAAATAATTAGAATCAATGGGCAAACTGTAGTTGTTTATAAGGAAAAAGTTATTTGTAAAATTTTAAAGAGCAAAATCAAATATATAACACTTTCTAATCTTATCTCTTCCTGTAAGTCTAGTCAAACCCCGTTTACCATGCTTATCGAGACCTGTAACTATAAGAGTTCTCAATATTTATATCAAGTTTTTTTTCCTTTTTTTTTTTTTTTGGTATCGGGGATCTAACTCGGGACCTTGCGCTTGCAATGCAGGTGGTGGAACTACTGAGCTAAATCCCCAGCCCTGTTTGTTTTCTTCATTTATTCTGAACCAGGTTTCTCAACATACTGCCTAGGCTGTCCTTGATCTCCTGGTTTCAAAGGATCCTCCAGTCTTGGCCTCCATAGTAGTTGAAATACAAGCACAGGTTACTCTGGCTGGCTGGAGAGGTCTCAGCTTAATGTACTAGATCAAATTTAAACCAAGACTTTAGTGACACCATAAACAAACCCCAAACAACAAGGAATGAGCAGGTTCTTGTATGCAACCTTCAGATGGAAGGGTCAAAATGATATCAGAAGGCTCAGCCAAATTACTGATCAAAATGGCCTGCTAAACCCAATGTGGTAGTGCATGCCTGCAACTCCAGCTACTTGGGAGGCTGAGGCAGGAGGGTCACACATTTGAGGCCAGCTTGGGCAACTTAGACTGACTCAAAATTAAAAATACAATAAAAAAGCAGGGGATGTAGCTCAGTCTGAAGGCCATGGGTTCAACCCTCAGTACCACACACACAAAAAGAAGGCTTGCTAAGATAAAATAAGTAAACTCTTATTAGCAGGTAATATAAATCCAACATTGTATTTTCCCCATTCTTCTCTTTCAGACAAACTGGATGAACTACTCAAAAATAATAGGCAGAGGTGGTGGGCGGGGAAGGGGAAAGGAAAAATTATGAGAAAAGAAAAAAAATGGAAACAAAATCTATGTAAATAGGGAAGGGTTTAGGGGTGAAGGGCACACACCCTTTTAATGGGGAAAAAATAAGAACCAAGATACATCATGTACAGGTACAAGCACCCAATGATAAATGTAAATGTATTGTATACCTAAAATGTACGAATAAAAGAATTTCAGGAGATTATATATAAAAAAAAATGACAGGCAGAATATAGTAAAACAAGCATTGTTATTAGTAAGGCAGAAATATAAGTTGGCAAAAACTTAAAGTTCTTAAGAGCATTGTGATACCTTATCGAAAACATTTCTGTATATGATATAATATTCATCAGCAGGCCCTTTCTCATTACAGCCCGCTCTTTCAGTTTCTGTAATTATGTATCTTTGCATACTTTCCAAAAATTCCTTGTCACTTCTGCTAATGATAGGAGGGAGAACAGCATGTTTATGTATTTCTTGGGCCGACATAAATCACAGTATGCACACTTTTCACCAGAGGAACATTAAATCTTGACCATTTTTTGCAACAAAGCCAAAACTTTGATAAGCCTGAAAGAAAAAAAGAGACCATAAGTTAATCTAAAAGATTAAAATTATAAATCAAATTTTAATCTAAAAATGTATATTCTTTTCAGAAAAAAATTTTCTGTGGATAAATATTTCAGTCTATGGATTAAAATATCTATTCTCTGATAAACTAGAGACATTTATAGATAAATGGATGGACCTTGAGGCCATACTCTTAAGAAATAAATAGGACACACATGTGTAAATACCAAATAGTTTCTCTGATGCAAGAAACTGAAAGTGTAAATGAGGATCAAAATGCGTAATAGATAATGTAAAATAGGAAGAAATGAACCACAGGCAAGGGAAATAAAATGGGGGGAGGAAAAGAAAAATCCATGAGAAAAGAAGGAAAAAACAAATAAAATTTTTGTAAATAGGGAGGGGTGGAGGGGTGGAAGTGTGGGAAGAGGAATGCGGATAAAACAAGAACCAAGATATATCATATACAGGTTCAAATTCCCAATGTTGCACATGATCATAATGTATACCTAAAATGCACCAATAAACTTAATCAGAAAAAAAATGTCTATTTTATTCTACTGATACATGCTACAACACTGGGAACAGAAATACCAAATACTGGCCAATTAAGAACTTGTCCCTTTCCAACCAGGTACAACTTCTGTCATATATATCATAGAATTTATGATGTTTTTCTTTTCTTTTTTTTTTTTTTTTTTTTGGTACCAGGGATTGAACTTGGGACCTTGTGCTTTTGAGGCAGGTGCTGGAACCACTGAGCTAAATACCCGGCCCCTATGATTTCTTATTTTAACTTAATACTTTCATTTACTCATTTACTTATTTATTTTTGTTTTTTGAGATAGGGTCTCGCTATTAGTTCAGGCTGGCCTTGAACTTACTATGTAGCAACAACTGCCTCTAACTTGCAGTAATCCTCCTGCCCCAGCCTCCCAAGTCCTGGGATTAGAGGCATGCACCATCATGACCAGCTTTCTTTTTTATTTATTTTTTAGCAATGCTGAGGATCAAACTCAGAGCCTTGTGCATGCTACACAAGCACTCCAGCACTGAGATATACCACAATACTTTTTAATTTTTTATATCACATCTTAATAGTAATTTTAAGGACACCTTAAGGGGATCAAAAAAATCACTGAAATTCAATGCTTTTTAATAGGAGATTTAGTGTTTTATTAATTTGTTTCATGTGGGAAAATTAACTTTTAATTCTTTGCATGTAACAAATAAGGTCAAATACTTCTCGACCCCATTGCCTACCTGGCCTAGTCACAGTCATCCAAGATACAATAGCTATAATTAGTTTTTAATGATAAATTTTATAATTCTCATCCTTAATATGAAAGCACTAACTGAAAAGTAAGAGGTAGGATTTCTGTTAAATTCTATACATCAAGGTTGGGGATGTAGCTCAAGGTGCAAGGCCCTGCATTCAATCTCCAGCGCCACAAAAAATAAAAAACCTATTCATTAATGATGTCACATACCAGAGTGTAGTACTCAAGCAGATTTATTATGTTGCTTTTAGTGAAGAATTATTATCCAACTGAAGTTGGATACAGAAGTGGGTACCTAAGATCTACTCACATTAATATCAGGCAGAACCCTTGGCTTGCTTAAAAATGTCTGGCAAGTTAAAACATTTTAACTTCCCTCCAATTACAGAAGTATATGTCCATGGTATGAAATTTGGAAAATATAGTCCTGGTATGGTGGTGATGGCTATAATCACAGGCTACCTGGGAGGCTTGACAGGAGGATCTCAAGTTCAAGGCCAGCCTGGGCAACTTAGTGAAAACTTACCTTAAAATAAACAGATAGAAAGGCCGGAGGATGTAGCTCAACATTGTCTCGATTCAATCCCCAGTACAGAAAAAATATGAATGTAAAATAAAATAAACCAAAGAAAATTAGGGAAGAAAACAAAATTCATCCAGGATCTTACTACCCAAAGATCCAAAGACAATCACCATTTAATATTGCAATATATTTCCTTTCAAGTGTTATTAAAATTGTAAGCAAATTCCACTTTTTTTTTTTTTTTTTTAATGTGGAGCTAGAGGCAAGCACTTTCCTACTGAGATACATCCCAGCGCAGGATCAAATTCTAAATTCAGTTGTGTATTCTAAATTTTCACTTAATATTGGAAACATTTTCCATGTGTTAAATTTTTTCAAAAATAACTTCTAAGGGCCAGGGATTTAGCTCAGTGGTTCTACTGCCTGCCTCGCAAGTACAAGGTCCCGAGTTCCATCCCCGGTACCAAAAAAAAAAAAAAAATTGAACAAAAACAACTTCTAAAGATTGCATGGTATTTCATGGTGTGACATTTCACAATTTATTTAACTGTGCACTAGACTCCAGGATATTTTCACTATTATAAGCAAGGCTATGATGAAAAAAACACCTAAACTGATTTTATGATACTTGGCAATATAATTGATATCTGGTTATCTGAAATAACATATGTAACTTGTAAATTCTACCTATAGGTTGTACATAGGTGAGGAGACACCAAAAAAAATTATGAAGTTTAAGAGACTAAATGCAGGAAGAAAAAAAAAATGTAGAGTAGCAATCAGCAGCAAAATACAGCCTCTCCTGGACCAGGAATCAAGACACCTAGATTGTCTTGACGTAGATAACTTGGTGAAGAGAAAAAAAAGAAGTAGAACTCTGAGAAACTGAGGGAGCTAACAGGTAAACAAGAAACTACAAAAAAGCTAGAAAAATAGAGCACAACATAAAGAAAAGAACAAAGCAGTTGCCAGGCATGATGGTGCACACCTGTAATCCCAGCACTTGGGAGCCTGAGGCAGGAGGACTGCTGTGAGTTCAGGGGCAGCCAACGCTACATAGCGAGACCCTGTCTCAAAAACGAACAAAAAGAAGAATGAAACAGTCTGAAAGGTCACACCAGCTCCCAGGAAGGGGCACCTGTCTCTGCCAACACACAGAAAGCCTGGAGAGGGTTGGCAGCTCCAGGGAGAAACATGAACCTGCAGTACTACTAGCCCCAAGAAATCTGCACAGTTACATAAACTCCAAAAACAGTGTAGAGTTTTACTCCAAAAGTGACTACTTCTGCATGGCAGGCTAGAGTTGGAGAAGAAATCCAGGGTAGCACCCACTCACTAAATTTGTGAAGGTTTAATCAGGAGCTATTTTGGGAAGGAGGTAATTGTTTAAGAATGAGCCACAGAACAACTTTGCTTCAGTTTCTGGTATTCCCCTGTGACAGTGACTGGGTGGGAGATGACCATAAGAGACAGTTGTCAAGAGTGTGTGGGCTAAACAAAGATGCCCTGAGAAGTTCAAGCTCAGGCTAGGAAGGACATGAGAGCCCCAAATTCCACAGTGAGAAGCCAAGCCTGGCAACTGTGGCTTTCAGGGAGTGCTGGGTCTAAAAGTGCTGGCATTAAGTTCAGTGGTCTGCTTAAACCCCATCCCACTGCCTAGATCCGGCACAGAGATGAGTGGCCTGATTGCCTTACCCATCACCATTGTGAGCAAGGATACACCTTGGCTTGCACAGCTGCCATAGCCTGAGATGTGCAGACAGAGGAATCTTGGAGCAGAGATGCGGGGAGCACCTCACAAACCCAGAGAAAACTGAGACGGTACACAGAGGAACATGGAAAGTGAGATTTGCCAAAGTGACTACTATACAGCCTTAAGGGAGGACACTATTGACCGAGCACTAGCACACCCAACAGAAAAGGCAGGGCAGGATTTAACATTCACACACAAAAACATGACTGTGGAAACAAAATTGGTCTTAGCAGTGACTCACTATCTCTTTCCTGTATCTGCTGGATTCCAAGACTGAACATCCTAGAAATAAACTACTCATTCAAAAACAAAGAGAAAGGGCCGTGGATTTAGCTCAGTGGTTCTGCCGCCTGCCTTGCAATCACAAGGACCCAAGTTTGATCCCCAGTACCAAACAATAAACAAAAAACAAAGAGAAGCGAAGCATGGTGCACACACCTGTTATCCCAGCACTTGGGAAGCCGAGGCAGCAGGGATGCCATGAGTTTGAGGCTCGCCTAGGCTACATAGTGAGGTCAAGGTCAGCCTGAACTATACAGCAAGAAAAGACCCTGACTCAAAAAAACCAGAAATTTTTGGAGATGAATTTCTTTTTTTTTTCTTTCTTCATTGGATTTTGGGGTTTGGGTTCTTATCTTTTTATTTATTTTCCCTTTAAGTTTTTCTCTCCTTTTTTATTTCTTTCTTTTGCTATTTTTCTTTGTTCTTTTCTGTTACTTTTTATCAATTTCTATTAATTTCTTTTTACTCCTTAATAGGATTGTTTAGCTCACTTTGCTCTCCTCATCATGGATTGTTTACTTTTTCAAATTTTACTTCTTTCATTCTTCTATTCCCCACCCCCTCTATCTTTACTAGTATAACTATTAAGCTTTATTAATCTTTAGATAGTTAGCTCTATGCTATTGCTCTAGAATTCTTTTCTGTTATTAGTGGAGGTACACTTGTTGCATTTAGTAGATATTTATTGTATGTCAGCATTTGGTTTGCCATAGTGTATATACTATAATTTTAGATCTCTTGTCTATGGTTAAAGGTAGTACATTATTGGTTCTTATGGTATGTCAATATCCAGTGTGTCTTTGATGTTAATATTGCTGCTGATTTGTTGCTTTTGCCAGGGTGGCATAATTGTTTTTCTAATGCCAATACCTGGATTGCTTTTGCATCATTAACAATACTATTGCCCATTCCCCTCTGGGTACTGAGTACTGGGCTGAATATACTGCATCTTCCCCTCCAAAATTAACAAATGTGTGGCCTATAGTTAGCCATGCCCAGATTACATCACTGAAAAGCAGTCACTAACTAAAGAAGTCTCCATACTAGCAAAAAAAGTCCTTGCTCTATAATTGACCCACAACCTCATCACAAAAACAAACAAAAAGCCAATAGAAACATGAGAAGATGTCATGGTTTGTGTTTAGATGTCCCCCGAAAGCCTCATGTGAATGAGGTGGGGCTTTTTAGGAGGTGGCTGGATCTAGATTGTGTGACTGGAATTGATTCATGGAACAATGCTTAGGTTCAAGGGCACTAGGATTAAGAGTGTGAGTGCTACCCGCTCTGAGTAGCCTGGATAAAATAAAACGAGCAGGAAGATGCCGTTAAGGTCCCTTGCTGCTTTGTTAACTTCTGGCCACCATAAACTGTTTCTCCTCTACAAGGCCTGGCTGCCACACCACCCTGCCTTGAAGTTAATCGATTATGGACTGAAACCTCTACAAACTGTGAGCTAAATAAACCCTTTGCCTTTTAACTTTGGGTGTTGGGTGTTTTGCCTCAGCAAGGAGAGAAAAGTAAGACAGAAGATAAGGCAACAAAATGCTTCCAAGAACTCCTAATTCCACCAAATTTGATCCATGGGACACCAAAGGGACAAAATCAAAAGCCACACAGCTGAATTATTCAAAAGGGTAACAAAGGAGTTTGGTTTTTTTTTAAGAAAGATCAATAAGGTGCTCAACCAGCTCAAAGAAGATATAACTAAACAGATAATGAACTTAATAAAATGCTCAGTGAATATATAGAAGATGTTAATAAAAACCTAGATGAGCTAAATGAAATAATACAAAAAATGAAATGACCAGTTTGGTAAAGATTTAGAGTTCAGAGCCAGAAATTTAGCTCAGTGGTGCAGCCACCTGCCTATAAAGCACAAGGTCCTGAGTTTGATCCCTGGTACCGAAAAAAAAAAATGATGTAGAGTTCATAAAAAAGTACCAAAGAGAAAGCCAGAAAATTAAAACCTCTATTGAAAGTATGAGCAGCAGAAGTGATCAATATGAGGATCAAGTGTTAGAACTAAAAGGCAGGACTAATACCAGAAACAATATTCTCAGAGATACCTTAAAAACAAAAAGAGAGCCAGGTGTAGTGGAGCATGCCTGTTTTATCCCAGCATTCAGGAGGCTGAGACAGGAGGATTGCCATGAGTTTGAGGCCACCCTGGGTTACATAGTGAGTTCAAGGCAAGCCTGCACTACAAAACAAGACCCTGTCTCAAAAAAAAAAAAAACACACACACACAAAAAACCAAGAGAGAGAATATGAAAAATAGATTCACCAGTTGCCAGATGACTTGAAGGAGCCCACTCTAAGATTAAATGGAACTGGTGAAAAATCAGAAGATAGCACAAATAGCATAAAAAATCTATTTACTAAAATAATAGAGAATTTCCCCATACTGGGGAAATAATTTAACATACAGATAAGTGAAGCAATAATACCACAAATAACCATGATCAGAAAAGAACTTCTTTATGACACACATAGTTAAATTCCCAGAAGTACAATGCAAGGATAGAATCTTAAAAGATATTAGAGAAAAGAAATCACTTATGAAGGTATACCTGCTAGAATTACAGCAGACTTCTAAACACAAAACTTAAAGGCCAGAAGAGTTTGGAGTGAAATATTTTAAGTCCTAAAGGAAAACAACTTCCAACCCAGACTGATATTCCCTGCAAAATTATCCTCAAAATTGATGGAGAAATAAGGTCTTTCCATGACAAACAAAACGAAACAAAACACCTTAAGACATTCATGACCACCAAACAAGCACTCCAAAATATTCTCAAAGATATCCTAGAAAGAGACAATGCAAAAAGGTCTAATGAAATGAATACACCAGGTAGGGTAAACAGTTAAACAGAATGGTATGGGGTGGGGTGGGGAGGTGTTAGCAACAGGAAAATAATGCAATGACAGGAAAAGTCATTATATTTCAGTACTAACTCTCAATGTGATTGGTCTCAATTCCCTAACCAAAAGACACATTGACAGATTGGATTAAAAAAATAAAAAAGGTAAGCTGTGTACAAAACACATTTACTCCAAAACCAAATTAGAGACTAAAAATAAAAGGATGAAAAACAATATTCCATGCAACAGAAGCCTGAAAACAAGCAGAAGTGGCTACCTCATTTTCAGACAGAGTGGACTTAAGCCAAAACTGATCAGAAATGGCAAATAAGGTAACTACATATTGGTTAAGGGAATAATTCAACTGAAAGAGATAACAATTACAAACATACATGCACTAAACACCGGCACAACCAACCTCATAAAACAAACACTACTGAACTTAAAATATCAGATAACATCAACACAATTACAGTGGGGGACCTCAACACCTCACTATTACAAATAGATCAACTAGACAAAAAAATCAACAAAGAATTATCAGAGTTGAACTACACCTTTGAACAAATGAACTTAATAGATATCTACAGTGTTCCACCCAACAACAGAATACACATTCTTCTCAACAGCACATGGAACTTTCTCCAAAATAAATGACATTGTAGCCCACAAAACATGCTTAAATAAGTGCAAAGGAATCAAAATTATCCCATTCATATTACCATATCATAGCACAATGAAACTAGAAATCAATGACAAAAGAAACCACAGAAATTATGCAAACATATGAAAATTAAACAATATACTCTTGAATAATCAATAGGTCAAAGAAAAAAATCAAGGAAGAAATTAGATAGTTCCTAGACTCAAACAATAATGCCAGTACAACACATCAGAACTTACGGGGCACAGTGAAAGCAGAATTAAGAGGAAATTTATAGCTGTGAATGCCCACATCACAAAAACAGAGTGAGCCCAAATAAATAATCTAATGATGCAACTCAAGATTCTAGAAAAATGAGAACAGTCCAAATCCAAAAATAGTACAAAGAAGGAAATTATAAATATCAGAACAGAAATTAATGAAATTGAGACTAGCAAATCAATCCAAAGAACCAATGAATTAATGAGCTGATTCTTTAAAAAGTAAACAAAATAAGACACATTTAGGCAATCTTACCTTAAAAAGCCTACCAACTAAGAATCACCCAAAACCCTATGGATTCGCCACTGAATTCTCCAAGAACATCAAAGAAGATCTAATACCAATGGTCCTTAAACTCTTTAATGGTATCGAAAAGGAAGGAGAACTCTCAGTCATTCCTGGACACTAGAATTACCCTGATTCCAAAACCAGACAAAGGCCCAACTAAAAAAGAGACTAACAGGGTAATCTCCTTAATGAACAGAAACTCAAAAATCCTCAATAAGATACTAACAAACAGAAAGCAACAAATCATAAAAAAGATAATACATTATGACCAAGAAGGCTTCATCCCAGGGATGCAAGGATAGCTGAAAATATGCAAATCAATAAATGTAATACAGGGCCAGGATTTAGCTCAGTGGCATGGGTGCGTGCCTGGTAAACACAAGGTCCTGAGTTCAATCCCTGGTACCAAAAAAAAAGAAAGAAAAATAAATGTAATACAGAAGGATTGAGGGGGAGAATGGGATAAAATAAAACAAAATTTATTTAAAAAACAAATTAGAAAAGAATTGTTAAAAAATAAATGTAATATATCACATAAACAGAAGCAAGAACAAAAACCATATGTTCATTTCTACAGATGCAGAAAAAGCATTTGACAAAATCCAACATTTATTCATGATTTTAAACGCCCTGAAAATAATAGATACAGAAAGACCTTATTTCAATCTGATAAAAGCCATTTATGACAAACCTACTGCCAACATTATATTAAAGGGGAAAAATCTGAAAAAATTTCCCTCTAAAATCAGGAACAAGACAAGGATGTCCTATGATGAATGTTATCATTATGTATATCTAAAATGTACCAATAAATGTTTTGCTTCCAAAAATATATATATATAAGACAAGGCTATCCATATCACCATTCCTGTTCAATATAGTACTTGAAACACTAGCCAAAGCAATCAAGCAAGAGAAAGTAAAAGGGAGGTAGATAGATAGATTTTTAAATTATCATTATTTGCAGATGACATTATCCTTTACACGGAAGAACAAAAAATTCCACCAAAAGACTCCTAGAATTAGTAACCATATTCAGTAATGTAGCAGGATATAAAATCAACACACAAAAATCAATAGTGTTCCTGTATACCAGCAATAAACTCCACAAGAAAGAAATTAGGAAAACAAGACCATTCACAATAGCATCAAGAGGGCCGGGGAATTAGCACAGTGGTGCCTCTGCCTGCCTCACAATAATATCAAGAAAAATTAAATACTTAGGAATTAATGTAACCAAGGAAATGAAAGATCCCTAAAATGAAAACTACATTACTCTGAAAAAGAGATCAAAGAGGACATCAGAAAATGGCAAGATATCCTGTTTCTGAATAGACAAAAACAATATTGTCGAAATGGCTATAAACCAAAACTGATACACAGATGCAATGCAATTCCAATCAAAATATCAATAGCAATCCATACAGAACCAAAGAAAACAATCCTAAAATTTATATGGAACTAGAAGAGATCCAGAATAACAAAAGCAATCTGGGCAACATGAGCAAAACAGGAGACATTACAATCTCAGATTTCAAGTTATATTACAAAGCTACAGTGATTAAAAACAGCACAACACTGGCACAAAATAGACATGTAGATCAATGAAACAGAACAGAGGATGCAGAAACAACCCAAGGTACATTTGGCTATCTGATCTTTGACAAAGGGGCCAAAAACCTAAGTTGGAGGAAAGATAGCCTCTTTAATAAATGGTGCTGGGAGAACTGATTATTCACATGCAGAGGACTGAATATAGACCATATATCTCACTATGCAGTAAACTAAAATCAAAATGGATCAAAGATCTAAATATTAAAACAATCTGTGGAAGATAAAATAGGTAAAACTCTTAAAGATAGAGATGTAGGCACAGACTTCTGAACAGAACCCCAACTGGAAAAGAAATAACATCAAGGATCATAAATAGGAATACCTGTCAGTACACTGGAAAATGTGAGCTTTTTGTTCAAAATGTATAGTTAATGAATTGAATTTTAAGAATTGTTTCCCAAAATTTGAGTCTGTGCTAGCCTATTGATTTTTATGTCTAGCTTAAAAAGTATTTGAAAATACTATTTTTTGGTGTTTTGTTATTTCCTGTCCTATGACAGTTCTATGCTAAATGTATTTTAAAATAAAATATTT
>NW_004624833.1:6291445-6317156 GCF_000247695.1 Heterocephalus glaber | reverse complement strand
ATTTAAATTAAAATAAATTCAAAAACAAAAACAAAACAACAACAACAAAACAAATGGGATTACATCAAATGAAAAACTTCTGTCCAGCAAAGGAAACAACCAACACAGTGAAGAGACAACCTACAGAATGGGAAAAAAATTGTCTGCCTTCTATTCCTCAGAGAGAGTAGTAATATCTAAGAATATATAAAGAACTCAAAATAATTACTCCCCTAATTAAAAGAATCAATAAAAAAATGGGCAATGGAAATGATTAGAAACTTCTCAGAAGAAGTACAAATAGCCTATACCTACATGATAAAATGTTCAACATCTCTGGCCATTAGAGATACCCTAATCAAAACAATATTAAGATTCCATCTTATTCCAAAAAGAATGACTATCATCAAGAAATCAAATAATAACAAATGCTGGTGAGGCTTTGGGGAAATAGAAACCATTCTACATTGTTGGTAGGAATGTAAACTAGTACAACCGCCACAGAAATTACTTTGGACTTTCCACAAAAACCTATAGAAATCCCACTTGACTCAGTTCTTCTCCTTCTAGGTATCATCCCCAAAGAGTTAAAGACATCTTATTACAGTGATAAATGCATACCCATGTTTATAGCAGTACAATCAATAACAGCTAAATCTTGGATGTGGCCTACATGTGTATCAACAGATGAATGGATAAAGAAAATGTGGTATTTATACACAAAGAAGTATACTCTTCCATAAAGAAAGACAAACTTGAGTCTTTCATAGGAAAATGATGCACCTGAGACCATGATGAAATAAATTAGACACACAAATTTAAATATTGCATGGTTGGGCCGGGGATTTAGCTCAGTGGTGCCACTGCCTGCCTCACAAGCGCAAGGTCCTGATTTCGATCCCTGATACAAAAAATAATTATATATATATGGTTGTTCTTATATGAGAAACCCAAAATATAAAGAGCAAAATAAAAAACAGATAATAGGAAATAGGGAGATAGATCTTTTTCAAAACTGAAAGACACTAAGAGATGAAAGGAGTGGGAGAGGAAAAGGGGATAAAAATGAATGAAGGGGCCAAGGATTTAACTCAGTGGTTCTGCTGCCTGCCTCACAAACACAAGGTCCCGAGTTTTATCCCCGGTACCAAAAAAACAAAAAAACGAATTAAGATATGTTATACACATGTATCAACTCCTCACAAGGGATATATTCACTGTGTATGGTAAACACGTACTAACAAAAATTAAAACTTTTGATAACTTCATAGTTTCTTTTAACAGCCTTTTACACCTTAACTTTTGTTATTGTTGTTTTTGGGTGTTGTTGTTTGCAGTACCAGGGATTGAACTCAGGACCTTGTGCTTGCCAGGCAGGCGCTGTGCTGCTGAGCTAAATCTCTGGCAAAAATTAAAAGTTTTTAAAAAGAGGATAATTTTTTTTTTTTTTGAGACAGAGGCTTGCTATATATCTCAGGCTGGCCTCAAACTCACCTCCTCAGGCCCCCAAGTGCTAGGATTAAAGGTATGTGCCACCATACCTGGCTTCACTAAATGTATATTTATGCTGATATACTGGATAATAGGCAATTTACAAATGAACATAAAGTTGTTCCATAAGGTAAATACCTACAAGTGGATACAAAGTTTAAGTGTATATTTTCTGACTCCCCCATTAGACTATAAGTTTGACAAGATCATGAACTAAAATGTTCTCATTTCCCATTATACCTCCCCCACCCATATGCACTCCAATGCATAATAGTTTCTAGCATTGGGTCTTAAGTATTTGCCTTCTCACTAAGCAATAATCTTGTCTGCCCAGAAGACATGTGACTTATGGTGCCCTCAAGCCAGAACATAATTAAAGCAATTGTTCCTTAGCATCTTACACCAACTTATATTGCCATTTACTCATTCATTCATATTGGACACTTAGGGATACACTGAAAACAAGTCACCTGGGATCCCAGTCAAACCTATTGGATCTAATAAGTGAGCCACTGCTACTGAGCACAGGAGACAATGACAGCAGTGGCACAAAAGCCCAGAGGGGCATCTCACTAACCTACGAGAAGATATGGAAATGTTAGAAGAAACATCTAGTGCAGTGGGTGGCAAACCTATAGTTCCCATGCCACAGCATGCGTTTGCATCACTGAAAGTTCTAAAAGGATCGCCATCACCAACCTGGTGGAATAATATCTAGGGTAATGCTTAAGTTATGCTGCATTTAATTATTCAATAAATATTTTGAGGGTGCCTATTGTGTTTACCACTATTCTAGATGGCAGAGATATAGCATTGAATAAAACCTCAAGTAGAGACAGACAACACATAAGTGAAAAACATGTGACAGATGGGGGTAAGTTTTACGGAGAAAAACAGTCAAGGTAGGAGGGATAGAGTAAGGAAGTTAGGAGGACACTATCTTATATAGAGTTAAGAAAGAGAAAAGCCCTCACTGGCAAGCTGATGATTTCAGACATCTGAAAAAGGCAGGTCATATAGATTCCTGGAAGAAGTTGTTAAAGCAAAGAGAACATCAAGTCCAAAGGCCACAGAGTGGGACAGTGTGTTAGAGAACAGCAAGGCCTGTGGGGCTCAAAGAGAATGAGCAAGGGAGAGAAGAGGTCAGAGAGGTAGCTGTCACCTCATGTAGGACATACTACCAGCTCATGGGACCCTTTTGTGTAGTTTAGAAAAAGGTGTCCCTTTCTCTGGACAGATTTGGCAGAGCAATGGGCTGGATTGTGGCCTCCACTTGTCCAATGCTTGAGCAACGGGCTTGCTTATAGAAGCTTAGGCTTCCCTCTGAGTGAGATGGAACACAGAAGAGTTAACAGCTGACTTGCATTTTAAAGAGCCCCTGTAATCCCAGCACTCAGGAGGCAGAGGCAGGAGGATCATTGTAAGTTTAAAGCCAGCCTGGGGTACACAGTGAGTTCAAGGCCAGCCTGAACTACATAATGAGACCCTGTCTAGAAAGAAAGAAAGAAAGAAAGAAAGAAAGAAAGAAAGAAAGAAAGAAAGAAAGAAAGAAAGAAAGAAAGAATCATCTGACTTTTCTGTGCAGAACAGATTACAAGCAACAAGGGTCAAAGCTGTAAGCATGGTTAGAAGGTGATAATCTGTGTAAAAGATGATGGTGTCTTGAAACAAGGTTGTAGCAGTGGTGGTGAGAAGTGTTCTGCATACATTATATAAGTAAAGCCAAGCCAGGTGTGGTGGTGCACGTCTGTAGCCCTAGCACTCAGGAGGCTGAGGCAGGAGGACTGCTGTAAGTTCAAGGCCAGCCCAGGCTACATAGTGAATTTGAGACCAGTGTGAACTGCATAGCAAGACCCTGTCTCAAAAAACAAAAATAACAAACAAACAAACAAAGTAAAGCCAAGATATGCTGAAGAATTAGACAGATGTAGAATATGAAAGAGTAATCAAGGATGACCATAAAGTTTCTGGCCTTAGCAAGTCGAAAAATTAGAATTGCTATATATGGAGATAGAAAGAACAATTTCCTGAGATGTTGAGTAGATAGCTGGATATGTGAATAAGAAGTTCAATATTAGTGGTCTGAGTGAGAGGTAAGTTTATGAGTCATCTGCATATAAAAGGTATTTAAATGTTATTAGAATAAGATAACCTAGAAAATGTAAATAAGCAAAGATCCTAGGACTAAGGATGCTCTGAGTTTAGAGGTCTTTTAGATCAAGAGGAAGCAGTAAGAGACTGAAAAAGAGCTTCCAGAGTGTTAGAAATAAAAGTGGTGCCCTGAAGTCAGGTGAAGAAAATGTCTCAAAGACGTAGGTAGTGATCAACTGTGTAAAACGCTGTTTACATCAAATAAGATGAAGTGACCATTGAATTTACCAAAATGGAAGACATTAGTGAACATTACAAGACCTATTCCACCAGAATGGTAGGGACAAAAGCCTGAGAGAAGGGGTAAATTGGAGACAATGTCGTTTTGTTTTGTTTTGAGACAGGGTCTTGCTATGTAGTTCAGGCTGGCCTTGAACTCACTATGTAGCCCAAGTTGGTCTTGAACTTGTGGCGATCCTCCTGCCTTAGCCTCCGAAGTGCTGGGATTACAGGTGTGTACCACCACACCTGGCTTGGAGACAACATCTGTTAACATTTTTAAATTTTGTTGTGAAGGTGGAGAGTACTTGGCAAACTACAGCATGAAAAAATGTTCCAGGAAGAGGGAAGGAATGGGTAATTCAGAAGCGCCAAAGCATGAGAGCATAAGTCAGAAAATTCAATCAATTCAATGTTATTAAGATGTAAAGTGAGTGATTAGTTTAGCAGACCAGGTTGTAAGGAAGGCAGAGGCTGAATGTCATACTAAGAAATTTGGACCATGTCCTAAATGTGGAGTATTTGAAAGAGAATGATCATTTTTTCGGGAATGAATATTTTGAAGGCAACAGAGCAGATAGATCAAAAGGGGATAAAGACTGAAAAGCGGTAAGGCAAGGAGATAGATACTGGATCCCTCCAGGAGAAAATTAAGGAACCATGAATTTGGGAGTGGGGAGATGAAAAGGAGAAAGAATTAAGAGGGTACATTAGAAAGGACTCTGTAGTTTGTGGACTGAAGAAAGGACAGGGCAAGGGCATAAATTGCTATACATACCCCAAAACTTTCCTTTTAGGTCCTTCACCAACACTCTCCACGTCTAAATTTGTAAATTCTACAATTAAATAACCTAATTCTACAACTATTAACAGGTTCCTTTCCTTTATGATTCCATTTTAAAACTTGGAAAACTAAAAGTTTCTTTACATTGAACTGTTTCACACTATAACGAGTGACATACCTGGTCCGGAACCTTCCTCACACTAGGAGACTTGGGGGTTGAAAGCGAGGCGGAGGCTACGGTAAGGTAAGAAAAGGTTGAACCCTCATTTCATTTATCTTTCAGTTTTCCTGGAGTAGACCACAAGGAGATTCTATTCTCTTGGAGTCCCAGACAGCGTCTAAATTGGTCGATAATCCTCCGCCTCTCAGCGCCTCTGTAAGCGGGTGAACGACACTTTCATGCCTCACAATATTTTCCTGCCCCTTAAACGGTTTCCTCTAATAATTTCCACCCTGCTCGAAACCATTATTCTGCTACCTTCTCGGGTCCTCACTTGGATCCCCGTCTCCTGACTGGACTCCAGTGCATAGAGATAGTAACTAGGGAGCCTACAGGTGGAGAATTGCATTTTGGGACAAGTAATCCTCTCTCGAAGAGAGGACTGGGAAACTACAACTCCCAGAAGACATTTCCATTTCCTCTTCCCCAATCTCAGTCGTCCACTTTGTGAGACACTCTTGTCCTTGTAGGCTGTATGGGAAAAGTCTTTTTAAAACATTTTGAAATTGTTGAAATGTTTTTTGAAAGCATTCTGAAGGCTAAAGTGAGAAATAAGCCTAGACTTAGAAAAAGAAAAGATTTTCACAACCTAATCTGGCACTGCGTTAGACAGCCTCTGAGACGGCAGCCAGGCATTTGCTGTAGTCGTCTAAGGGGTGGGACCTTCGGTCGTGATAGTCCGTGGGCCCTCGAGGCGGTCTTCCTTTCGGATCCGCCGTCCGTGGTGAGTGTCTTCTCTGAGGCCTGTCCCCGGCTCGTGGCTTGTGGGTCGCCCTCTACCGTATCTATAGATCTAACCTACTTCTTTCTTTTCATCGACTTAAGGTGGGACCGCCGCCAAGATGCAGATTTTCGTAAAAACCCTTACGGGGAAGACCATCACGCTCGAGGTATGGGCCAGGTGGTGTGAGGAAGCCCAGAACTGATTAAGGTCCTGAGGTGGATTTCAGGACCAGCGCTGCTTAGCAAGTGTTAGAACACGTTTCCGAATTTGGGTTCTGGGGCCTAGCCTTGTATTGAGGGTAGTTTGCTGATCATGACCCGAGGGCTGCCTTTCGGTGCCCCCAAACTGGGCCGGTCACTTCTAGAGTAGTTCCCCCCAAATGTAAAGCAAGGGGACCCTGCTGCAGAGAAGGAGGCGCCTCTCGCTAGGCGAGCGCGAGCACGTGTGGCCCCGCAGCCGCCGCCTGCCCGGTGCTGGAGCCCAGATTGTGCTTGGCTGCACCAGTCTAGGGGAGGTCGCCCACTGTGTCAGCTCATTTGGGTGAACTTCGGTTAGGTCCTGTGGTAACTGTTTAATTAAATGACCGTTCTAGTTTCTTGCTGCGTAGCCAACATACTTGGATTTTTAATTTAATAGGTTGAACCCTCGGACACTATAGAAAATGTAAAAGCCAAGATCCAGGATAAGGAAGGTAAGTAATATTTTGTAGTTTGGGGGAGGGGGGCGGGCTGTACCAGTAATCCCTGCACTGAGGAGGCTGAGGCAGGAGGATTGTAGCAAGTTGGAGGCCAGCCTGGGAGACATAATGAGTTCAAGGCCTGCCTGAACTACATCCAAAACTGTCTCAAAAGAAAAACAAATTTTTTTGTTGTTCACAGAAATTAACATTTAAAGACACCTGCTTACCTGAAAGGGCTAGGTGTATTTTGCCTATTTACTGATGGACTCTGGAATGTAACACGCCTTGAGCATGGAAGCAGGCTAGATTAGAATCTCTGCGGGACATTTTGTGTGTGAATTTCTCTGATCCTGTTTGCTAATTTATAAAATGAAAACTAGTAAGTTGGTGTGTATTAAATTTACTAACAAATGTAACATTTATAATGGTGCTGTGCCTGTACTGAGAGCTATACATAGCAGTTACTTGATTCAGGATTATTAGTTTGTTAATTTGAAATATGTAAATGATGTTCTTCTGAATTGTTTTTTTCATTAGGAATTCCTCCTGATCAGCAAAGGCTGATCTTTGCTGGTAAGCAACTGGAAGATGGACGTACTTTGTCTGATTACAACATTCAAAAGGTTTGTTTAGGGGAAAAGCATCCCCTTACAAATAGTTTTATTTGGGAAACTTTTTAATTTAAGTTTGACACAAAAATGGAAGAAAGAGACTAGCAAACAGATTCTTTCCAGGTGACTTTATATTAACTAGGAGATGCGCCATATTGGTCCATTAATGTGTACCATAAAAGCCTGTTTCATCTTCTGTTGCATGAATAGGAGTCCACCCTTCATCTTGTGTTGAGACTCCGTGGTGGTGCTAAGAAAAGGAAGAAGAAGTCTTACACCACCCCCAAGAAGAATAAGCATAAGAGAAAGAAGGTTAAGTTGGCTGTCCTGAAATACTATAAGGTGAGCCAGTTTCTCATTTGTGTACAAGCAGTCTTCATACTAACCTGTCAACATTGTCTGAAATAATTGGACTTGAATATACAGTATTTGAATATTGAGTATTACCTACTTTTGGTTTAAATGAGGCGTTTTGGAAATAAGACTTTCTTTAAAGTTTCTGGAGTTTTTCCTGTTTGGAGTTCACTGTAAGCTGTTCCAAATAGGGTTTTTAGTTTGCAGTGAGATCTGGATTCTTTGGGCATCTACCACTTGCAAAGCTGGGTTTTTAAACTTTTCTATTAAAATTATTGGTAATAGTTTAGAATACTTTGGCTTGTAAGCACTAAAACCCACCAGCATTGTGTTTCAAAGTTAGATATTTTGGGTTATTTAAATCAGACTTCAGAATTTGTATAAAATTAGCTTACAGCAGATTTATACTTTTCAGGTGGATGAAAATGGCAAAATTAGTCGTCTTCGTCGGGAGTGCCCTTCAGATGAATGTGGTGCTGGAGTTTTTATGGCAAGCCACTTTGACAGACATTATTGTGGCAAGTGTTGTCTGACTTACTGCTTCAACAAACCAGAAGACAAGTAATTATACATGAGTTAATAAAAGACTTCAGCTAACATTTAGCAGTTGAATTTTATTGCACATAAATTTAAGGAAATTTTGAGTGTCAAACCGATGGTCATTTTAATCTTGATAGAACCCACCATGATGTGCTTCTGCCATCATGTAAATTTTGCTTCTGGGAATAGTGTGTGACCTGTTTGTAGTTTCTGGATATCTGCAAAGTGCCCGCTGCATGGAAAGAGCTTGATGTTTTCACTTCATAGTAGTGAGGCCAGTTTTTTTAACCTCAACACTAGATACGGGTCAGATAATTCTTAGTGGGTTCTCCACTGTGGCACTGCATATCTGTAATCCTAGTGTTCTGGGAGGCTGAGGCAAAAGGATCACAAATTCAAGGCTAGCCTCAGCGAGTTATTTTCTCAATATTTTTAAAAAGGACCAGAAAGGCCTTAAAGCCCTTCAGTTCCTAGTACCACACATTTATACACAACTTCAAATTGCTGAATCATTCAGAAATACATTGTGAGTCCTTCTGAGACCTGTTGGCTGCACATTAAGGGAACATTAGTTATTCGTCAGTGTTGTGCATGAATGCATGGGGATTTAATATTCAGGATAAATCTGGTACCATATTTTGCCCATGAAGCTCAATTTAAAGGGGACTAAACTGATAACATTCAATGATGCCACTGATACCCTTTTTAGGTATTTGGTCTTTCCAGGATTTCTAATTGGATGCATCTTTTTCAGGTTTCCTATTTCTGTAGCAATTTTGACAAATTTTTTCTTTTTTTGGTACCAGAGATTGAACTCGGGACCTCATGTTTGCCAGCCAGGTGCTGTGCCACTGCTATATCCCTGGCCCCCTTGACAGTTTTTGTAATCTGTTACTGGTGAACTTTTACCTTCAAAAAAGGAAAAACTAGCTGCTCTATAAATAAAGCAAAATATTTAGTTGACATTTTAATGTAATTTTAAAATCCTGGATCCCAAGAAGTCTTAACTGGAACTTCCTTTTCTTCATAACAAACAATTTCATCTCCCACTTTAAATTCTATTTTTTCTTCATCTAAACTGAGACCACATTCCATCCTGGTTTTGATGACTGAAATATCATCTTTATGGTGTTTCAGTGAGGTTAATGAACCTTTAATTAAAAAAAAAAAACTTCAGGTTAGTATATTGACTCATTAAAGTACCTACTAATGGTGTGTAGTTTGGTTGTAAAAGGAAAATTACACTGAAATTCTTAGAAATTTTGCAGTGTTAAATGGAATTAAATAAAGTATCCTGTAAAGATGTGACTTGTAGCAAAAGATATAAATCTCCCATTTTAAAGATAAAGTAAGCCCAGCTTGGTGGCCCTACTAGTCCCTACTTGGAGGCTGGCTACCAGTAGACTGATAGAGGGAAGACCTACGGAACCCAAGATCTCCCCCTCAAAATAATGGCAGATTAAGACGTTGCAGAGGACAAGACTATAGTTAGGATTTAAATGGGAATAAACATAGGTAAAAGGTCAAGTTAAGAAAGAGGAAGAATGTAGAAGTGTAGGAGATGGAATTGGAAAGGTAGTTGGGGGCCAATTTGTAAAAGCTTGGCCTGTCAAGACTGGGAGATGAACAATCCTGGAGGAGTCATCAGAACTAGTAGGAGCCAGGCATGATGGCGCACACCTGTAATAACAGTCTGGAACGATGAAGCAAGAGGATCACAAGTTTGAGCCCCACTTGGGCAACTGAGCAACTTAGGGAGATCCTGTCTTAACATTTTTTAAAAAGGCTGGAGATGTACTTCAGTGCAAGGGTTCTGGGTTTAGTTCCCAGTTACCCACACCCACATGTGAAAGCAGGGAGGAAATCCAACTACAAAGCAGTTAAAAGTGGCCTGAACTAGGATTATGGGAGTAAAAGAGCAGATTTGAAAGGGCTACATAAGGTTTGGTGACTGGATATGAAACAGACATGGATTTTTTTTTTTTTGGTACCGGAGATTGATCTCAGGTCCTTGCTGCGAAACCACTGAGCTAAATCCCAGGCCCCAGACATGGATTTTGATGTTGCTTACCCTTCCAAATAGCATGTCCATTACGCATTAATTTAAATTTTTTTTGTCTTTCCAACTGTCCCTTTTGGACTCTGCAGCCAGCCACAGGAATTTTTTTTTTTCCATCTGTTACATAGAAAGTAGCTAATACAGAAGCCTCACCTTTAGGAAGAAAAGAACATTAATGTACCGAAAACTACTGGTTCTGAGAAATATATAATGCCTGACAATATACAGTGAACTTGAGATGGAGATGTAGTTTAGCACTTGCCTAACAGGGATGAAGACCTTGGTCTGACCCCAGCACTGGAGGGATAGTGGATGAGCTCATGCACAGAAAAAAGTCCTGATTTCTTTGCACCAACTTTATTTTCCTGACCAATAGTTAGGAATAACAGATGAAAATCCTTGGCTATTCCTGTCTGTTCCAGGAAAACCTAGCTTTCAGCTTTCATGTAAAATATTTTCTGGAGTAGATAACTATCATTTAACTGATTTATTTTTAAATCACTTCAATGTTTTTATATCCACTTCAGAGTACTAATTCTGTAAGTTTTTCCTCTGGAAATTAAAATTCCAACAGCACAACCTATAATTATCAGTTTTCTAGGGTATTACTTAAGTGGTGTTAGTTAATGGCATTTGATGTGTTTGCTCACCTCTAGAAACTCACATACAACTTTTTTAAATTGCTTAGTGGGCTGGGGATTTAGCTCAGCAGCATAGCGCCTGCCTAGCAAGCACGAGTTCCTGAGTTTGATCCCCAGTACCAAAAAAAAAAAATTGCTCTTAGTACAAGAACATAACCTCATTATGATCATGGAACCCTAAATTATATCTGTATTATGACCAAAAATGCAAAACCAAATACCATTATGAGGAAATACCAGATAAATTTAAAGTACATTCTATAAAGTTGATGACCTATATACACTGCAAAAATTTCAAGTTTAAAAAAAGATTAAAAAGATGACATATAAATATAACCTATGATCCTATGCTTAGTAAATGTACATGTTTTAGAGGCAAATGGGCACAATATCTCAATTTTTTAATTCATCCTTTAATCTGGACAAAGTTTATACAAGACTTTCAAAGTATTTTATATTTAAATATAAAGTAAATTTTCTTCTCAAGGTATATTTCTGTGCCAATCCCAGGACAAAATCAATGGCTCCTTTCATGACAAATTTTTTTTGGTACAGGGGATTGAACTCAGGACCTTGCACTTGCGAGGCACAAGGCAGAACAACTAAGCTGAATCCCCAGCCCTCATGACATTAAATCTTTATGCCTCCCATCCCAGTTGAATCTGTATTACCATTATCATTAGTTGTTCATATCTAAGCTTGAAAGCAAGTTCTTATTGCTTATTTCCCTTTGAATCTCCAGGGCTTAAACAGCACAGTGTGTTGTACAGGGCGTGTGTTTACAATATCCATGAGGTTAACATACATTCTCACGGTAGTTTTTTTTTTTCCCGTGGAATACAAGATTGCACTGGAAAAGTGAATATATTTCCCCTGACTATACTTTCAAGTGCTATTTACAGAACTGGAAGTATGTTTTAAAGTAACATTCAGTGAACACTCACCTACTGGGTGTTCTTCCACAGTGCAGGGCAATCTGTTGCTCAGTTCTCCCTGCAAATCTTCAATAAGACGGTAAATGATTTTGTGAAGTTTAATTTTTACTCCTTTTTTTGCAGCTGACTGCTGGATGACATTGCTTGCATTCACATTAAAACCATATATAACCCCTGGCAAGCAGAAATATAGTCAATAAAACAGCACAAATATTTGTCTTTCAAACAGAAACAAATCCAAATTATTTTCTTCTATGAAAATTAATCAACAATAGTCCCTGGGGAGATGAGAAATCTATTTTTTCTAGTGAAAACTAGTAAATTTTCAAATTACTGAAAGAATTTTATAAATTTTATTATGTCTTGTTTAATAAGGAAAATTTCTTTTGATTTTAAATCTGTTAATTTAAGAAACACTGAAAGTGTAAATAAAAAGACTAAATGTAATAGGTAATGTGAAATAGGAAGAAAAGGGGCAAAGGGGAAGGAAGTGGGAGGGCTAGGGGAAAGGATAGAAGGGAATGGGATTAATATGAGAAAATGGAAAAATAGGAACAAAATCTTTGTAAATAGGGAGGAATGGAGGGGTTGAAGGGAGGGCTGGGCAAGGGTGAAAAATAAGAACCAAGAGAGACTATGTAAAGGTGCAAATTTCCAATGATGAATGTCATTATATTGTATACCTAAAATGTACCAATGATTAGAATGAATAATCGATAATGTAAAATAGGAAGAAAAGGTCCAAAGGGGTAGGGGTAGTGGGAGGGGCAGGGGAAAGGAAAGAAGGGAAAGGAAAAATGATGAGAAATGGAAAAAATGGAAATAAAGTCTTTGTAAACAGGGAAGGGTGGAGGGCGTGAAGGGAGGGCTAGGAATGGGGAAAAAATAAGAACCCAGTTGCATTATGTAAAGGTACAATTCCCAATGAGAAATGTAATTGTGTTGTATACCTACAATGTACCAATAAAAGAATTTAATACAAAAAAAAAGAAACACTAGTTTCTTAACTAGTGTTTCTAGTGTTCTGTAAAGTACAAGGCAGTACATCAAAGATTTGATTTTTATAAGAGAAGAAAATTAAAAATGATCAGAGCGGAAATAATTATTTTAATAATTCTACTATTCAATTTATTTTTATTTCCTACAATTTTTGTGGTCTACACTTAGGTATCCAAATGGCCATAGATGCTTAAAAATAGTGACTGACTTTGGCCAAATTCAAAAGTTGTTGTAAGAAACAAAAGAACTTTCATGGAACTAAGCATTTTACCAAAGAACAAGTAATATGTTTAACTATAAATACTTGTGGAGAGAAACAAAAGCAAGACACACCTACCTAAAACAAATTTGCCCAAACAGTTTAACCAGGACTCAACAATCACTTCACAAGTCTTAGCATTATGAAATCCTTTAATACTGTCTACCTTACATATCATAGTGCTAAGCTAGTCAGTAACAAATATTCTGAAAAAGTATTACTGAAAATAACTTTCCAATAGTAGAAGTGATACCTACTTCTAATCAAGTCAGGTTATAAATTACGTCTTTTCTAAATGATTCATTAATCAACAATGCTGGTGCTTTTGTCATGACTCCCTTTATTGTGTATTGTAAGTTCAATTAATAAAGACAGTCCCTCCTGCCATACAGGCATTTAAAGTTTAAAAATTAGATTTATAGTTAGCAATGAACAAAAACAGCTAAAAAGTAAAAGACGAAGGAAAGTACTGATTAGGCTCATAACAGTGTGTGGTGCACTCAAAGTCTAAATTAATGAAAGATACAGAGAGAATCAACTTTTGCCTGGGTGGAGAATAAGGTAGTAATAATGCTTTAGAAAAAAAATAAATCAAGAAACACTACTGGGTCTTGAAATAGTTCCCCAAGGCTGCAGTAATCCATGACAAGTGGAGATAGGGCCTCAGTACTGCACATCCTATTCAGCCTCAACCGCTAGCTGGGACTGGACTGCAGCAGATGGACTGGACTCTGATGGGAATGTTAGATCTGATGAGCCAAGCAACAAGACAAAAGTAAAGGATTCATAACACAATCTAGGTAACACAGTTAAACAAGTAGGAACTAGAATCCTTACCATCAAATGTTTCAGCAAAGTTAACATCATTTTCATTAATATCACCTACTCCAAAATGTACTAATTCTAGTTCACACTCATGTGAAGCATCATAGGTATCCATTATGTCTAAAATGGCCTCAACAGATCCATCAACATCACCTAAATAAAGCAAAAGTTTAAAATTGGTAGGTTAAGTAGGCATTGACAGATACAAAAATGACAATGATCTATTCAAAGTTAAGATATGCAGCTGGGTATGCTGATGCCTGTCTGTGATCTCAGCACTTGAAAGGCTGAGGCTGGAGGATCACAAGTTTGAGCCCAGGCAGGGCTTCACAATAAGCTCAAAGCCAGACAGAGCAAGACTCTGTCTCAAAAAACAAAAGAGAAACAAGAAAAAATTAAGATATGTATGGCATTTACCACCATAACCACTTTTATTTAAGCTTAGCATTGTAACTATATAATAAAGTATATAGGAAAAATGTACATTTACACAAAATCAGCAAGAAATATGTTTACTCTGGAAAATGCCCCTCAAAATACTGAAATAATTTTCACTTAAATTTAAGGGTCCAAACTAATGGTGAGAATAAATACGTGTATTCAAAAAAGGAGCTGTAAAAAATTTAAAAATTAAAAAAAAAACAAAAAGGAAGCTGTGCTGGGCATGGTAGTAATGTCCATAATCCCAGCTATTCAAGAGGCTAAGGCAGGAGGACCACAAGCTCAAAGCCAGCCTGGGAAATTTGGCAAGACTCTGTCTCACAATAAAAATGTAAAAAGGGGTGGGTATGTAGCTCAGTGGCAGAGCATGTGCCTACTATGCATGAGTCCCTGGGGTTCCATCCCCAGAACCACCAAAATAAAAAACTTGTAAAATACTCAAAAGGTACCTTTAATAATTACATGAAGTACATTGGAATCTCTTTCTACTTTCTCTTTTGGCCTCAAGGGTCTTTGTTCTTTTCTTTCTAAATACTTTATAAATGATCTCTCCTTCCAAAGCAAAGTGCCATACTTCTCACGGGCTTTCCGATGTGCTTCTTTGTGTTCCTTTTGCTTTTCTTCTATTATTTTCAGGTCTTCTTTATTTTTCTCCTGCTCTTCTTTGTACTTCCTCCAGTCAATGACCTCCCGTGCCCTTGACTTTATGTCAGAGAAACTCATTATTTAATGAAAGACAAGGATACCTACTATGCTAAAGGCTTTGTGTTTTCCTCCATTATGAAATTAGTTTAACTCACATAAGAAACCACTAAATTTCTAAGTTTCAAGAAGCTTATAAAATCTTAATTTGGGAACTTTGTATATAATTGAAATGATTTAACTTTTTTTTTTTTTTGGTGCCAGGTATTGAGCTCAGGACCTTGCACTTGCAAGGTAGGTGCTGGAAACACTGAGCTAAATCCCCGGCCCCCAAATGATTTAACTTTTAACATTTTATCTCAAATTTTTAAAAAATTCTGTAAATTCTAATTGGCACAACTAGCCACCTCATGGCCCCTTATAAACTAGAATTATTCATTAGTACTAACATATTTATTTGATATAACATGAGACATATTTAAAATCATTATATCTAATATACAGGAATTAAGTATAATGTACCTCAGATTTGACTTCAAGAATTTCATCTCCTGCAGAAGGAAGGTCTTTCCAGCCTATAATTCCAACAGGCATGCTGGGATAGGCCTCACTGACTGTTTTTCCATTCTCATCAAACATTAAGCGTACTTTTGCCCAACTCTTTCCAGCAACTAAAATTGAGCCTTTTCTCAAAGTTCCTCTTTGAATTATAGCTGTTGTAACAGGACTAAAATGAATATAAAAGTATATTATTCTTAATGTCATAAGTAAGATATATAGTAATTGTACTTTCTTAAATAGAACAAAGATATCTTTATGAGGTTTAAAATATATATAAACCTAGGAGTCCACAGGGTTAATTCTCTTCTCAATTTCTCAGTTTTTGATGCTATAAAATATTTATAGGGGTGGAGGTGGTATAGCACAGAGGCAGAGCACTTGCCTACCATGTGTGAGGCCCCGGCACTACAAATAAAACAAAACAAAAAGTCATTTCTTCACAACTGCCAAGGTAAAAGCAACCCAAATGTTCATCAACAGATGAATGGTGGAGGTTTAAGTCTTTAATGGGTATACAATTTCAGGTCTGCAAAATGAAGAAGTTCTAGAGACCTATTGTACACCAATGTGAATATACTGCTTAACACCACTAAACTTTACACTTAAAAATGGTTAACACCAGTGAGGCACTGTGTTACACACCAATAATCCCAGCTACTTGAGAGGCTGAGACAGGAGGATCACAATTTAGAAGTCAGCCTAGGCAGCTTAATAAGATACTTTTTCAAAATAAATTTTTAAAAGGACTGGGGATGTAGCTCATTGGTAGAGTGCTTCTTAGCATGTATGAAATCCTGGGTTTAATCCCCAGTTTTGAAGAAAAAAAAAGGACAGATGGGAGGGGAAAAGAATTCTTGCAAGGTTATGGTAAGGGAAGTAAGAGAGGGTGTAGAGTATTCAGACAAAATCCTAATTAATTTTTTTTTGGTACCAGGAATCGAACTCATGACCTTGTGCTTGCAAGGCAGGCGCGATGCCACTGAGCTAAATCCCGAGCTCCCTAATTCACTTTCTATTCTACTAAGTCAGCTAAGTGACTGCTCAAACTTATTATTGCAGTGTATAAAGCAATGAGAAACCTCTCTTGATAACAGGTAGGGAAATTCAAGAACCTTCCTACATATTACATTAATCGGTAAAGTCATAAACATTTTAGAAATGCTAAAATGTAACAATTATTATTTCATCCCAACTTCTGTTTGTCTATGAGGCTTTAACAATTTAGTCAAATCAGTGGGAGAAAAAACAAACTAAATTACTTACATCATCTAAATATGACAGGATGTATACAGATAGTTGCTAAAGTCTACTCAATTTTATGTTCTGTATGCTAGTAAAATAAAATCTTTTCAAAAATACTTTGAAAATATTGTTCATGAATTAACAACATGCAATAATAATAATATATGCAATAAAAATAATAAAATGTTTGTTAATAATACAGTGGGCCCGTTACTTACAACTCGATTTGTTCCCAAGGGCTGGTTGTAACTCAAGTTGGTTATAAGTCAGTACAGCTGAGATAAGGATGTTTACCTGGGTACACACTATAGATAACAAGAGGCAAGTGAATCTTCCATTAACCTAATTAACTCAAGTTGTTTGTATGTCAGGCCAGTCATAACTTGAGGGCCCACTGTATATTGTTATATAATCAAGTCACAAAAATCATGAAACCAAATTATTAAAAAGGAGAATTTTAGTGCAGTCCTACCCTCTTCCTTTGTCTGTGAAAGACTCTATTACTGTTCCTTCCACTGGACCACTGGGATCTGCTTTCAATTCTAACATTTCTGCAAGAGCAATTGTTGCTTCTGCCAAAGCCATCAGATTCTCACCCTTTAACAACAAATATTAATATATTTTATTATCTGTAAATGTAAACACCAGAGTCAGAAAGCCAAATAATCTGACAGTTACACTTTTCTCTTTAAGCATTAACAGTTTGAATTACCCAATTAAAATAAGAAGAAAAAAATATAAAAAAATTTAAAAAGGTAGGGAGTTGGGTATGTTGGCACAAGCCTGTAATCCCAGCATTTAGGAAGCTGAGGCAAGAGGATCATTGCAAGTTTGAGGCCAGCCTGGGCTACACAGTGAATTCAAGACCAGTTTGAACTACATAGGGAGACCCTGTCTCAAAAAACCAACCAAAAAAATAAATAAACAAATAAATTAAAAAAGGAAGGGAGGAGAAAAGGATCAGGAAGAAACCCTTACCCAGGGACAGATCTTTTAAGGAACTGTGGGTATTTTAAAAAATATGTTGGCCATTGATATTTGTTAATACCCCTTCAGAAATACATTATTTATTCAATCTCTTTCTCTTCCATGTGCCTCTATGACTGTGTGTTTTTCCTCTCATTAACTTTCCTAGTGATGCTACTTGACATTTCTTTTATCAATTGAACAAGCCTTCATATCTATTATGTCATTTGATCTACTCAAGAATCTTGTAAAGGCCAGTAGTGGTAGCACATGCCTATAATCTCAGCACTTAGGAGGCCGAGGCAAGAGGATTGCTGCAAGCTCCAGGCTAGCCTGGGCTACATAATGAGTTCAAGACCAGCCTGGGCTACACAGGCAAGATCCTGTCTCCAAAGAACAAAAAAACAAAACAAAGCAAAAAAAAAGAATCTTGTAAAGTAAGTATCAAGCGCTACTTAGAATTATTAAATGAGGAGAAAAAGCACTGACTAGGTCCAGGCTGTAAGCCATGCTCCTTAACCACCTAGCTATGCAACCCTGAAAACTAACCTCACTTCCGTGGATCTCTTTTACATGTCCATGAAATGAAGAGGCAAGATTACATTATTATTTTACCTTTAATGATTTATGTTTACTAAGCTCCCTAGGGCTTCACAATCACAGAGCTGATGAATCGTGATAGAAGTAGAACTGATAGGCAAGGGATTTTTCCATCCCTCATGTCAGCTAAGTGATTTCGAATAGTTATTACAGACAATAGACAACTATGGAAAAAAAAAAACCAAACTAAATACTTTGCTTTCTCCCACTTATTCCTAATATTTATTTTAATTTTATAAAATGCTGCTCAAAAAAGCAGAGCTGGGGCCTGATGCAGTGGTACACATGCATAATCCAGCTACTAATGAGACTGAGGTGGGAGGATTGTAAATTCAAGTCCAGCCAGAGCAAAAAAGCAAAATATGGTCTCAAAAAAAAAGCAAAATCAATGAAAGAAAGAAACAAAACAGCAGTTGAAGTTGTTTCTTTGTGTGAAATAGTCTTTTATATCTTAGAAAAGAAGACTTCATCCTACTTCCCTGCCAACCTCTCTCAGTTCTCTGTTTGATAGGAATCATCTCTGGTTGGCCTTTGAAGCTCTACATCTATCAGCTCATCTGATAGTATCCTAGAAAAGGTGTTTTTAATCTTATTGTAGTAAGTTTGCCATCTAGCTTTCAGAGAGCAATTATAATTGAGATAAACTGGAGAGGTAAAATAAATTCCATTTAATGAATTTCAAAGGAAAAGAATAGTTTTACTACACATACAAACATAATTTCTAACCATGCTGGAGGTAACAAATTTAGAAAAATTAAAGGTATGGAAATACAAGTCCTTTTTATTACCAACTGAGTTCCTTTTTTGTTTCAAATAGCCTACTGTTATCCTATTCCCACATTGTTTACCATTTATTCCCTTTGTTCTAAATATCTCATGATTTAGAAAGCATTAGGGTTAGAATCAACTTTCCACAGATGAGTTATACTACTCTGAACTGATAACTGACCTCTCTGAGCCTAATTCCTAATGAGCCACATCAGGATAATACCAGCTTTGTCTGGTACTCAAAGGATTTTTTTTTTGGTATTGGGGATTGAACTCAGGACCTTGTGTTTCCAAGGCAGGTACAGTGCGGCTGAACTAAATCCCTGGACCTCAAAGGACTTTTTTTCCAACAACATAAATCATGTATTTAAAAATATGAGGCTAGAACTTGCATCTGAACACTTTCATCCCTGAGATGCCCTTATTTACCGTAAGTGCAGAAACATGCACTGCTTGAACATCACCTCCATAGTCTTCACACACCACATCATAAGCCAGCAGCTCTTTTTTCACTTTTTCAGGATCAGCCTCAGCTTTGTCACATTTGTTTATTGCAAGAACAATAGGAACTGAAAGAGACAAAGTTAAGAAGAGCACAAATGAGAGCACCTTCAATTCTAGGTACACACAATGAGTGACACCAGCCTGCTCTGGCTTTTATTCAGTGAACGTACTTATTTAACAAAAGGCTTAAAAAGCCCTATTCAGATTCATACCACCCCACTCTGCTCTTTACATATAAAGAAGGAATCCAGACAGAAGATATTAGGACTCCAATTATAAGGAGATTCTGAATTAATAACAGATAACTGACGTGATCATAAAAAATTATTTTGGGTAGAGAAGCCTATCCTTAAACCTGAATGTGAGATTGGAAATACACTGGTGATGATCTCCAGGAAAAAGAAATTAAGAAAAGAGTCTAATTCAATACCACCAGATAATTTGCCAATGGGAGGGTACCATATTGCACTTTTCTTTTAGGATTAATAGCACCCCTATTCACACACCTCGCTCAGTGATCAACATAGTAGAGAAATATATAATTATTAAGTGAATCAAAAATTCTTATAATCTGTTATTACTAAACATATCCTCTCATCAGTGATATCACAAAATTCTAGAAGATAATTCTAGTTGAGTTTCATTAATCTCTGCAATTTTCTCAGGGTCAAAGAAACTGAACAAGACACAAAAACATTTTCAATCTACACTACCACTATCAAAAAATGCATTACTCCCGAAGCCCAAGGATCTGAGTTCGATCCCCAGTACCAAAAAAAATAAATAAGGTAAAAAAATGTATTACAAGTTGACGAGCTTGAACTTAACAAAGACCAAAAGAATAGATGTAGAATACATAATATAATGCAATTCTCATCTCAACCAACTGAGAGGATCCATGTTAAATTTATCCCTCTCATCTTTATTCCATGTATTGCCTAGAATCATCAAGAGCGCAGCACAATACACAAAGGCAGTTTTGAAAAATTAAAAAGGAAAGAAAGTAACACTGGAAGCTAGAAGATGCAGACCCCAAATTCAAAAAAGTTACAAATTAGCTATGTAACTGTACGTAATTGGGGAGAGTTCTAGCTGCTAAAGTCTGGGTCTGTTTTCATGTTGTAAGATGAAAGAATTGGACATGATCAGTAACGGTCAACTTTTTTTTCCCCTGCCAACTAGGGTGGAGGGGTAAGGCTGGGATATGATACTCCATCAGGTACATTTCTTTGGTGGAGGCGGGTGTAACATACCAGAATAAGAATAAATGTAGGGAATGTGTGTGTGTGTGGTGTTTATTATAATTTTTAAATGAAAAAATAAAGAAGACGGCCAAGTGATTTTCCAAAAGTTTCAACTTTATACTGTTGACCTGAATAACTTATTTAAAACAGATGAAAGAAAAGTTTCTCTTTAAGCCAAGTGTGGTGGCACACATGTGTAATTCCAGCACTCAGGTGGATGAGTTCGAGGCCAGCCTGTGCTACATAGTGAATTCAAGACCAGCCTGAACTGAATAGCAAGGCTCTGTCTCAGACCTCCCCTCCCTCAAAAGCTTCTCTTTAGAGAAGAATTCCAGATAAATGAACAAAGAATAACAGTATCACCTGTATCCAACTCCTAATGAATTTAGGTAATGGGAAAATAGGAGTTCATTATTCTTTCTTATTTTCCATCTGTCTAAATTTTCCATGATAAAAAGTTTTTTGGGTTTTTTTTAAATCATAGTATAGGACTGGGTATTTAGCTCAGGTTCTGGTGCCTGCCTCGCAAGCACAAGGACCCAAGTTCAATCACCAGTACCAAAAAAAAAAAAAATCACAGTATAAAATGTACAATAGATATTGGGAAATGGGAAGAAAATGTTCAAATGGGAAGGGGAACAAGGGAGGGGGAAGGGGGAAAGGAAGGAAGAGACAAGAAAAAAAAGGAAACAAAGCTTTTGTATATAGTGTGGGGTGGGGGAGTTGAGGGGAGGGGAGAATGGGAAGAGGTAGGATATATCATGTACAGGAGAAGGTCCTATGATGAGTGTTATCATTATGTATATCTAAAATGTACCAATAAATGTTTTGCTTCAAAAATAAAAGTCATAGTAGATGAAAGAGTTCTTGTCAAGCCCAAAGTTGAATCCTGCTACACTCCTCCCTTCATTTATATGTCTGCAGGAAAACAAACTATCTTTGAAGATTATCTATAAAACTGGTTTAACAATCCTAGCACTGCTGTGAAGACTGAATGAGCTACATGTAAGTGGATCCAAAATTGCAGCTTTATGTAGTAGATTCTTTAAAAAAATTTTGAAAAGCAACCTCCTTCCTGATACATGTAGTCAGCCATGCAATACCTTGAGCATCTCTGGCATGCTGAATAGATTCTACAGTTTGTTTCATCACTCCATCATCTGCAGCTACAACCAACACGACAATGTCAGTGACCTGAGCACCTCTGGCTCTCATTGCTGAGAAGGCAGCATGTCCTGGAGTATCCAGAAAGGTTATCTTTTCCCCAGAAGGTAGAGAGACTGTGAAAACAAATCCAAGAACACTAAGGACTCAAATGTGTACTTCTTTAACACAGAGCAATACAAACGACATTATCAAACACAATTCTTTAAAAAAAATTGTATTACTAGTATCTTAATCAGAACAACACAGATTGAAATTTATAATGAATACTTATAAAATACCAATGAGACATTCAGGGTTTTCTTTTCATGCAATAATTTCAAACTAAAACTCTTTATATTTCTAGAATATAGACACTTTCATAAATGTACCAATTGATATTCAATTTGGAGAGATAACAGATGAAATCAATAGCTGTATAAGCAGTTACCCTTACAATTAGCAAACCACAGCTAAAACTGCCCAGAGCCACAGAAAAGCAATTTAGTATGCAGTTAGTAGCTCAACATTTGAGTCCAACAACTGTAGGTTTAAATCCTGGCTTTGCCACTTTACTATGTACTTCAGGCAAGTTACTTAACCTGAAGAAGTCTTAGCCTCCTTATCTGTAAGTGGGAATATCAATACTTACCTCATGATGTTGTTGTAAAAATAAAAAGATGAAGCAAATAAGATGCTTAGCAAAGTGTTGGGCACATATTAAGTGCTTGGTAAATGATAGTTATTATTTAATTATTAATAGCAACATTATCATAACCTCGCATTGGATGTTGTATGACCTAATTAAATTTAGGCTCATTAAACCAAACTAAGAATGGACAATAATAAAAGCAGTGACATGATTTTCTTCTTATAGAAAGCACAAAATGACTTTTAACTAATTGCTCTACATTTTATCAATTCAATGGCTTTAAGCTGTAGCTTTGAATTTATATACTTTTATATAAATTTTATCCCTTTTACTTTGAATTTATATATTTCATATCATGACATTTGCTTAAAAAAATAATAAGTGGGGGTCCCAAGCATATTGTAAGGTAATTTATGTCCATACCAAGAAAGGCACCAATGTGCTGAGTGATGCCTCCAGCTTCCATTGCTGCCACTTGAGTTTTTCGTAGTTTGTCAAGTAACGACGTTTTCCCATGATCAACATGGCCCATTATAGTGACAACTGGGGACCTTGGGGTTAATAAAGCTGGATCTGCCTGTGGCCTACAATTAACAGCAAAGGAGTTTCATTTCTTAAATATAAGAAACACTTCTTAGTGAACTGGTTTGTAGTTATTTCTGCAAGCTACCATTAACAATAAAACCCAATGTTCAAGTTTGATTACATATAACTACTTTCCCCTTCTCTAGATATAGTGACTTGGGGCCGGGGATTTAGCTCAGTGGTTCCACTGCCTACTCTGCAACCGCAAGGTACCAAGTTCAATCCCCGGTACCAAAAAAAAAAGAAGTACATATAGTGACTTAAAACAGATTTAAAAATTTCCTATTTATAGTTGGTATCTTCATAGCAATGGGAAAAACTGAACCAAATTTTAAAATTCATACTAAAATATATACTCAGCATTTATGAAAAATAACCCTAGAGTTTTAAAATAACCTGAATATACTTTTTGTACTTGAAGCACTTTTTTTTGGTACCAGGAATCAAACTCAGGGCCTTGTGCTTGCCAGGCAGGCGCTGTACCGCTGAGCTACATCCCCGGCCCTGTACTTGAAGCACTTTGAAAAATAGTTTAGTCTATACTCACAGATCATTTTAATTAAATAAATTTTAAGCCAGATCTTCACATTAAGAAGTGTGACTTAAACTCTGTGGTCTTTTTCCTCTAGTGTATAGGTAAATTTTACCTTCTTACAGCATCTCTGTTTTCTCTAACTTTGTCTTGTTTTAACTTGCTCCACTTCAGCTTCATCCCTGCTTTCTTTATCACTTCTTTGATCCAGACTTCATCTAAATGTGAGTCTGCTTCTAGAGAATCTATGTCAACAGCAGTGTTCAATAAAGCTTCATACACCCAATCTGGTTGGAACCAAACAGAACTTTAGACACATAGGAAAAAATTTGTTTCCAGACTTTTAGTCACCCTACAAACATAAATTTAAAGAGAAGATATGAATGAAAGGCATCCTCAAGCAGAACCTTATACTAAAGGAACATCTTATTCACTGATAAGCCTTTAATAACAAGGCTCTCAAAAATTTTTTTTCCTGATTTATAGTATTTCTCAGTTTCTACAGTGGAAATACTCCAACCATGGCTGATTTCAAGATGCCAACATGAAGTCGATGACTTCAGAGATGGAAAGAGATGCACTGTAGCACACTATTATATAGTATTTCTATCATACAGCTAAGACAGGAATAACCTGAAGGTAATTAAAATAGGAAACAGGAAAAGGCAGTAAAATAATAGGGAAATAAAGTTTTTTGTTTTTTTTTTAAATATCTTTTTATTTTTTTAATTTTATTTATTTGTTTATTTTTGGTACCGGGGATCGAACTTGGGTCTTTGTGCTTGCAAGGCAGGTGGGGGAACCACTGAGCTAAATCCTCAGCCTGGGAAATAAAGTTTTGATGGGTTTCTACTACCTTCAAGATTTAATTTTTTAAAATGATTGTATTTAACAGCCTGCTAACATAATTTGTTAAGAGTTTAGCTTGTATCAGTTTGGACTTGTAAAGTGATACAAGCCAGCCCCAGAAAGCTACATGTCAACAGTAGCATAAGAAACTATCTCCTATTTATTTCCCAAATCTTTTCCCAAAAAAACACATTTTAAGAATGCTACAAGTCAATTTTCTATATGGATATGCTCAGAGAACTACACAACTCTTTCAAAACGTAAAAATTATACAGGTGGGGATTTAGCTCAGTGGCCGTGAGTTCAATCCCTGGTACTGGAAAAAAAACCAAAAAAACAAAAAACCCATTAAAAATTATAAATACAATGCTGTTTTTAATAATGCTAAAAATCCCAAATAATCGTTACTACAGTTTTTCAACATGCTATCCTGAATTATTGAGGTAGCTGATAGAGTGATAATCTTTTCCCTTTTACATTACATGTATATGATTATCAATACATTATTGTATCTTCATCTGAAACTAAATATTTACATGTAGAAAAGTGCCCAACGGGCTAAGAGTGTGGCTCAGTGGTAGACTGTTTGCCTAGCATATGGGAGGCCCTTGGTTTGATCCAAAGCACCACAAAAAAATAAAAAATAACCTTCCAATCCCATAGAAGCCGGCTTCTTGGTGGGTGTGGTGGCACATGGCTGTAATCTCAGTTACTTGGAAGACTCAAAGCACTTCAGTTCAAAATATTATAGTTATTACTATACACATTTTTCTGTTAGCTTTACAGATACTGTCAAAATGAATGAAGCCCAGCATAACAGCTCACACCTATAATGACAGCTTCTCAGAAGGGCAAGGAATAAGAATTGAAAGTTCAAGGCCAGTCTGGGCAACCCAGTAAGACTTTGTTTCAAAAGAGTAAAAAAAAACCATTAAGGATGCAGCTTAGTGTGGAGCACTTACCTAGCCTGCACACAGCCCTGGGTTCCACCCTCAGCCCGATCCCACCCCCACTCCCACAAAAAAAAAGAAAGAAAAAGAAAATTTTAGAAAAGAAAGGGAAAGTAAAACACTATATGTCCCTTAGCTCAGAAACATTCTTTAGATTTATTTTAACAGCCCAGAAAAATCTCTGAAGAAAATAAAGTTTAATTCAGATAAGAAAATATTTTCCACTTTTATTAAAAGCAAAATCTTAGAAACCACATGTGCCAAAGAGCCAAGAAACTATTAGGATTTTTTTTACCTAAAGTAAAATGAGTAACTTAACAACTTCTTAAGGTGCTGGTTTAAGTTTCATCCCTCAAAGCCTTAATCTCATTGCAAATAAAATTCTAGGTTGTTCATGGTTTGTTTTTTGTTTTGGTAAATTCTCTGCTCACCTATGTCTCTTTCCATTGCTCTGGCCAATTCCTCAACAGTCATTCCAATCCATACTTCTACTTCTTTTTTAGATTTTGTTGAAGATAATTGAGATTTCCATGGTCTTTTTTCCTATTAAAAAGACAAATAT
>NW_004624833.1:6219088-6268811 GCF_000247695.1 Heterocephalus glaber | reverse complement strand
ATCATGTCTTGCACCATGAGCAAAATCTTTGCTGTTATCTGAGTAATTATTTCTGATTTCATTTTTCCCAGATCCTCTTTTGTTGCCAGTTCAAAGAGTCCAGGTAGTTGAGTATCAGATTGTTCCATCTCGTTTCCCTTTCTGGTTTGTGTAGGTGATCCAGAAGTCTGTTTTTGAGGCTTGTTTACGTGTCCTCTCATTTCCCCGGGGGTGTGGGGGGTTGTTGCTTCTGCTTCTGGTGCTCTTGGGGCTCACCTTCCCTGCCCTAGGAGCTTGGGATGGTGGTGGGGGAGCTTCCCTCCAGATGCTGGGACCTGTTCAGCTTCTCTGCCCTAGGAGCTTGGGATGGTGGCAGGGGAGCTTCCTTCTGGGTTCTGGGACCCACTCAGCTTCTCTGGCCTAGGAGCCTGGGATGGCAGCAGGGGAGCTTCCATCCTGGTGCTGGGACCAGCTCACCTTCTCTGCCCTAGGAGCTTGGGATCCAGACTCTTGAGATTTTATATTCAGGCTCTATCACTAGATAAATATTTCTTCAAGTTAACTCTAGATAATGTTTAGTTGAAACTGGTTCATGTTGTTTTCAATGTAAACTCGTGTATTTGGTTTGAGAACAAAGGGCCATGGCAAAGGCACCATTTCTTATTTATTTATTATTTTTTTGAGACAGGGTCTTGCTATGTCTCTCCAGCTGGCCTCACTCACTATGTAGACTGGGCTGGCCCCAAACTCAGCAATCCTCCTGCCTCAGCCTCTTTAGTGCTGGGATGACAGGTGTGTACCACCACACCTAGCCCTTTTGTATTTAATGTAATGCTTACATGTATATTTGATAAATAAATGTTGCATTAAACCTGTTAAATTTTTTTTTTTTGGTCCTGGGGATCGAACTCAGGTCCTTGTGCTTGCTCAGCAGGCAGCAAAACCACTGAGCTAAATCCCCGGCCCCAACCTGTTATAGTTTTTGAAGAGTGATGTAAAATTCTTTCAGCATAGACAGATTTACCTGTCTCATAATAAAAATCCTTGGTTGTAAAACTTTTTTTTAGTATATGTGCTGCCAAAGCGAGCACCATTGTAAAACTCTTAGTATAGGATATTTGGGTCATTCAACCATGGGTACCCTGAAATTAAGAAACCATTAGGGTAGACCACGGGAAATACTGTAGTAGTTTGGGTAGAGTGATGGAGGAGCTAAGAAATGGGATTTCAGCAATTGAACTGTGAATGATTAGATACATGAGAGAGGGAGGGAGAAGGCATTCATGACTAAGCAGCTGATGGATAGCAGATCATTTCCAAAGAGATTTCTAGGAAGACTATTACCTAGACAATGTGCTAGATGCCACTGCCATTTTTTTCTTTGCATTCCTCTTTGTAGCTGTCATAAGAGATCCTACTCTTGGATAATGTTTTCCTACTTTTGGATATAACTCACATTTTTCTTGGTTATAATAAGATTCCAATTTTTCTTTCTCTGTATTTTTTTCTCAGATCAGCATGATTGAATTTAAGTACTATTTTTTTTTTTGCGACAGGCTCTCACTATATAATTCAGGCTGACCTTGAACTATGTACCCCAGGCTGGCCTCAAACACATAGTGATCCTCCTGCTTCAGCCTACCAAGTGTTGTGATTACAAGTAGGCACCACTACTCCCAGATGAATTTGAATACTATCAAAGGGCAATAAACATTGGAAGATAATCACTTGGGACATGCTGTTTCTTCAAATGGGTGATCTTTGCTATTCTAACCTCATTCCTAGTGGGAAAACTACTAAAAAAGTGAGCCTATCCTACTTAATATGCCTAAGTAAATGTAAATGATGAATTAAATATTCTTTAAAAACTAAAAAACTAAACCGAATATTCTATTGTTGGAAGTTAGCTTTCTAAACTTAGAAAAACTTAAAAGGAAAGAATGACAGTTGTTTACATAAAATGAGTAACTCCTGTAGATATAACCACAGCACAAATGGGGAAAAAAAAAGAAAAAAGAAAAAACCTGTTTGGAAACTATATGATAGATAAAAGGTACATAACTTGATTATATCAGTGTAAAAGCCATTAATATGAATTCAGTGGATAAGTGAGCCAAGCCATAAGTAAAGCTAGTTCACAAATATAGAAATAAAATAATAAACATGGAAAAATAGCCAGGCACCTGGTTATGAGGAAAATGTATATTAAACAATTAAGTGTCCCTTTTGTCTGTTACATTTTAAAATTACAAACACACATATATAGTAAGCAGAAGAATGCACATTTACAACAAAGTGTCCCTTTTGCTTTAAAATTTTAAAATATACATATATTATTTTGGAAATTTAGAATATCATGTCCTTAACAAAGATGTCCATCAATACGGAAATGGTTGAGATAATTATAATCCAGAGCTAGGGATGTGCAAGCATGGTGGAAGGGTGGGATGTCCAGGTACATATATTTTGTACGCAGCTAAATAGCACATCTTTATTAAAATAGGAACACAGTGTAACAACAGAATAAAATGTTTGAAACTAAAAAAGTTTGGTACAAAATTGTATGACTGTTTCAACTATGTAAAAAAAAGACCTAACATATGTCTGGCGTGGTGGCGCATGCCTGTGTTCCCAGCATTCGGAAGCTGAGGCAGGAGGATTACCAAGTTCGAGGCCAGCCTGGACTATGTACGTTGCTACTACCATGGCAGAAACAGTAATGGTTATCAATGCTAATTATTCCTAGATTAATAACAAAAAAGTTTAAACGGTAAAATATGTTTTACAAATTAAAGCTGGAATGCTTTAAAACAATTTGTCTTGGCTTCCTCCATGCCCCTAACCCTGTACATTAGTATGAGGCTTTGATTTTGTTTAAACCAGAGTTACGCTGACGTAGGAAACGTGAAGAGGGATCAGGGATTGTTCTCAGAACGGATGCAAGCTCCTGGCCACCCCCAGGCCTACGTGGCCAGCGGCCCCGGGCGCGCCGGAGAGAAGCACAAGGACTCCACGCCTGACCTGCGGAAGGCGGCCGGACTAGACTTCCGGCGACAGCCTGGCTCCCTCCGGGCACTTCCGCCCCAGAGGCCCTGGCGCTGCGCGGGATGGCGGGGACAGATTTTCGGGCATTCCTAGAGCAGGAGCTCTGTGCCCTGGCCATCCGCACGGAGACTGTGGAGCACCCTGAGGTGAGACTCCCGTCTTAGGGGTGAGCGCTGGCACAGCTGGGCCGGAGGGGTGCCCTCTGTGTCACTGTCTGGCGTGCTTTCTAAGATCCGGAATCCGGGACGAAGTGCGGACCAAACGGCAGTTGGAGAACTTTTCCCGGTCCCGGACAGGCAGAGCAGAAGCTTCTGACTTGGGATTTGAAGTTAATGTGAGGAAATCGACGTTTTCTACTTTGAGTTATGTTACATATTGAGAATCAGTGAAACATAGCATATGGACATCTTGCTCATCTTACCCCGGTCTGGGATGTCAAGTTTGCCCACTTTGTGTGTAGATAAGTTACTAAGCAGTAAATATGCCATTCCATGGCTACCAAGTAGCCACTGTGTATATTGCGGGATACTGAAGTTGAGGATCTGTTGTTTTGTTATCAGTGTATGACAATGTTTATTCTTTACGGTTCTGCAGTATTGTGCCCCCCCCAACACACAAAAATGTGTACCTTTTTGGACAAGATCTTGCTATATAGTGCAGGCCGGCCTCCAGCTCGTGATGCTCCTTTATCAGAAAGCTTCCTGAGTGCACCGCCACGCCTAGCTTTATAAATATGTCCACATACAAGTGAATGTGTCTGTGTGTCTGAGTACTGGGCATCAAACCCAGGGGCACTCAACTATAGAGTTACATCTCCATCCCTTTCCTCACTTTCCATCCTCCTCCTGTCTTAGCCTCCTAAGTAGCACCACATCTGGCTCATTCCCGTCTTAATAAATTTTAACCAGGTTCACTGTACTACTTTGAAGATTTATTTGCAGATATTTCATGGAATTGGAGTGTAACTTGAGTGGTGCAGGGACATAAACTTTACCCAGGGTTTGAGCAACACAACTGATAATGGCTAAAATGGTGATCTTTAGAGAAAAACATTAAAAGTATTTCGCACCTTTACACATTTATCATCAACTATATTTTCTCACCTTTTCCCCATAGTCACTCCCCTTCTTTGTGCATATTGCTAGATATTTTGATTTTTTTAATGTATTAATCTAGGGCTTTCACTGTCCTCTCCACTATATTTGTAGAGTGGAGGTTGTCACATGGTCTGGATGTAATAGAATGCTAAGCAATAGTAGTCTAGGGCTCTGTACAATTTCAGTACTAAAAATTTAAAGTTAAGGAAAGTTTTTTGGAATGCAAAGGCTTGGTTATTCATATTCAACACACTGGAATGGAAAGAGAAACTGCCTGAGATCCTGAGATAGTCTGTACTAGGTACATTTAGAGCAATGAGTACTCCCTAACATTCCAGTTGTTACTCAGCAGGCAGAATGCATACAAATGTATATGTGTGTGCATATATATATATATAAAATGTTATTTTATTTCTAAACTTCTCATTCTATGGTATTTTATAGGTGTTTACAGTTGAAGAAATGATGCCTCATATCCAGCATTTGAAAGGAGCACATAGTAAGAATCTGTTTCTTAAAGACAAAAAGAAAAAAAGCTACTGGCTGGTGACAGTTCTTCATGATAGACAAGTTAACTTAAATGATCTTGCCAAGCACTTAGGTGTTGGGAGTGGAAATCTTCGGTTTGCTGATGAGACAGCCATGTTAGAAAAACTAAAAGTTGGCCAAGGTTGTGCTACACCCCTAGCACTCTTCTGTGATGATAGAGATGTGAAATTTGTTTTGGATTCTGCTTTTCTGGAAGGTGGACATGAGAAGGTATATTTTTATCCAATGACCAATGCTGCCACCATGGGATTGAGTCCTGAAGACTTTCTCAAATTTGTGAAGACCACAGGACATGATCCCGTAATACTAAATTTTGATAAAAACTGATTGGGCTGGTGGTGTGTGGAGGGGTGGGTATACTCAGTGGCAGTGTTTGCCTAGCATGCACAAGACCCTAGGTTTGATCCTTAGCACCATAACAAAAGGAAAAACTCCAACTGGGCTAATGTTTAGAGTAAATTTATTTCTGAAAGCTATTCTTATAATTTTTAAAAAGAATTTAGTGATGACTATCATTTTAAGAGAAAAATTCATCTTTGTTTTGGTTTTTTTTAGACAGTCTCACTATGTAGTTCAAGCTGGGCCAAGGATGTAGCTCAGTGGCTGCCTGGCAAGTGCAAGGTCCTGAGTTTGATCCCGTTACCCGCGCCCCCCCCCCCCCAAATAGAAAACTGTGTGGTTCAGGCTAGCCTCAAACCCACAGCCATCTTCCTGCCTCAGTGTCCTGAGTGCTGGGATTACAGATGTGCACCACCACGCCTGGCTGAAACTATTTCATTTTTTTGTTTTGTTTTTTGGTACCGGAAATTGAACTCAGGTCCTTGTGCTTGTGCAGCAGGTGGCGAAACCACTGAGCTAAATCCCCGGCACTATTTCATTTTGAAAGCATTTCTAATTGTTGAAGGGCAGACCTATAACAAATGGGTGTCACTGGAGATAGGAGACAAAATGTCAGAGCAAACTAAAAGTACTACCTTAATACATCTTTTTAAGAAAAGCATTTTGTTTTTGGTATTGGGGATTGAACTCTGTTCTTGTGCAGCAGGTGGCAAAACCACTGAGCTAAATTCCCAGCCCTAAGAAAAGCATTTTTAAAGAAGTTTCCCATGCTGGGTGTGGTGGTGCACACCTGTAATCTCATCGCTCAGGATGCTGAGGCAGGAGGATTGCCATGCGTTTGAGGCTAGCCTGGCCTACCTAGTGAGTTTAAGGCTAGCCTGGAATACACATCAAGACCCTACCTCAAAAAAAAAAAAAGAAATAAAAAAACCAAACTAGTTTCTACCTTTAGTGTTCATTGTATTTGAAAAAAGTTATAGAACATTATGTATAAAAATTTTACATAGAATAGCATAAATAATACAGAAAGAATTGAAAAAAGGATATAGGAATATATTAAATTGTTGATATTGGGACTTGTAGGAAATTAGGATTAAAGAGTATGGATTCTGGGCCAGGGATTTAGCTCAGTGGTGCCACCACCTGCCTCAAAAGCGCAAGGTCCCAAGTGCAATCCTTGGTACCAAAAAAAAAAAAAAAAAAAGAATATGAATTCTCCAGCAAGATTATTAAAACTAGCTTGGGGCAAGGATAAAAACTTTACACTGTTGGATATTTCTTTATAAACCAGTTATTTTTTTCCTGTAAAAAATTTGTTTTTTGAGACAGGGCCTTGCTATGTAGTTCAGGCTGTCCTTAAACTTACTGTGTAGGTCACACAGGCTGGCCCTGAACTTGTGGTGATCCTCCTGCCTCAGCCTCTGGAGTGCTGGGATTACAAGTCTGTGCCACCATGCCCAGCTTATTTTTAAAAATCTTGTAATTTTAATCTAGAAAACTAGGAATGGAAAATTGTTATAATCATACTATTAAAATCATACTTTAATACTCAATAGCATAATATACATTATGTCATTAAAAAGTATTTGTTTTTAGTCTTTGTTCAGAGGTTAACAATGTCAACATACTTGACAAGTTTCTTCTGTCCTTTAGCCTATTTTACTATCCAATTTCAATGATATTTTTACTTATCCTCTTAAATGTGACATCTGAACTAAGAAAATATAGTCATTTGTCATAGAAGCTACTTTAAACAAATGAAAAGTGAGAAAATTTGACATTTTTCACTTATATTCAAACAAAAACTTTTCATTAATGGAGCTAATAAAGACTAGACTACAAAAATTTCCCTTCTTGTGATCATGAAAATTCTTATATTTTCCTTAGTACAATGAAAAAAACTTTTTAAATTGTTTGGTGGTTCTGGAGATTGAACCCAGGGCCTTTGTACTGATCTTCATCCCTAACCATTAAACATTTTTTGTTTTGGGAAACTCAACTGTGTCAGTTAAGATGCCAAGGCTAGGCCTAAATTTGTGATCCTCCTGCCACAGACTCCCAGAGCAACTAAATGTGTGCACCACCATGCCCAGCTACTGAATGGTAAATTCTTACCCACATTTTCCTGTTTGATTCTTCAAAAAATAATTTCTATCCAGTAGATACTGTACTTAGTTTTGCACTATGTTGTATTACTGAAAGGCAAAATAAAGTGGTTGGTTACCTTATTCTAAGGGTCCATGTTTTTACCTCCAAAAAGCTATTTATTTTCAGGCTGCTTTGCACATAAAGGAGTGGAGTCATGGAATTGGAGGACCTTGGATATCTGGTGTAATGGTGAACACAGGCCTAGAATGACTCTTAAGGACACAAAGCCAAGTCTGGGTGAAAATGAAAGATTAATTTGTGCAGCCTATTAGACTAGTTCCCCCTTCTCTGTGATTTTGCTTACCAAGCTTTCAGTTACCAGTGGTCAGCTGCAGCCAAAAAATATGAAATGGCAAGTTCCAGAAGCAGAGTTCATAAGTTTTAAACTGTATGGTGTTCTGAGTAGATGGATAAAATTTCATGCCATCCCACTCCATCCTGCCTAGAGTATGAATCATTCATTTGTCTAGCATATCCATGCTGTATATACTACCTGACCATTATTTACTTAGCAGCTTTCTCAGTTACTAGATCAACTGTGCTGCTATCAACTGAGGTGGTACTGCAGTGCTGGTGTTCCAAGTACCCCTTATGTAGTAGGCCTAATGTTATGTCACAGTTTTTACTATTACCCACCTCACTTCATCTCATAAGCATTTTATCATCTCACATCATCGCATGAAGAGTATAGTACAGTAAGATTCTGAGAAAGACCATATCATAACTTTATGACAGTAACTATAATTATTTTATTTTGTTATTACTGTGGCTAACTTACAAACTAAACTTTACCATAGGGATGTACAGGAAAAAGTATATATAGGGTTTGATACTATTTGTAGTTTTAGGCATCCACAAATGTCTTGGAACATATTCCCCTCTGATAAAGGGGACTACTATAGATTGTATTTAAACCTTTGTTGGGAATGAGAATTAACAAACTGACTTCTTTTTTTCCCCAAACCTCTAATACTCATCCTCAAATGATTAGGACAAAATAATCTAACAAGTTATGGGTTGTGTCTGAAAGTACTTCTCCAGAGCAAACAGTAACAGTTGGCTAAAATTATATGATTTTAAAATGATTACTAACCACTTGTTATAAAAAAATCACCTGTTTTATTTTTGTATCAGTTTGAAAAATGAATGTTAATCCAACTTAAATTTTTAAGGATAAACAGTTTAAAATGAGAATAATTGTTTTAAAAAGACAAATCAACCAAACAGTGGGGTCTCATGAGCTGGATTCTTGTGGCTGATAATGTTTATTGTCAAGTAATAAACATTTTGCCACCCAACTGCAAATCCCTCAATAGCATTTAATTTTAAAGGAAATGTTACAGCTTTTATGTTATTTGATTTGGTATTTAATAACAGTTGTAAGTACAACGGCAGACACTGAAACACAGAACCCTTAGTAGAAAAGAAAAAGACAATTTAAAATTAAGTTTTGTTAAAGGGTGTTGTAAGTGCAACATCATTTATTAAGCATTCTTTTTTAAGGCATTTTCATTGTCCAGATATCTCAACATGTGCATCAAGGTTTAATTATAAAATGGGCTCCTTTTGTATTCTTCATTCAAGGCTTAAAAAAAGTCTCAGAACTAAGAGTAGCTGAAAAGAAAGAAAAACAAATTCACCACTTTTCTCATAAAAAGTAACTTTAAACACAAAAGCAATTTAGCATACATTATTATTCTCCATTGTAATTCCAGACTTGGTACAGTATCATTCTCACTTCCTGACATAAACTGCTAAGACAGTACAGGCTGTAGTACTTCATCTATGAAGTGGATGCAATTCTGTAATGTGCACAGTGATTATTTTAAGTTAGGCTTTTACCATGCCCTGCATGAAAGGTGCTATGATGTATGAACCTGTCTTATGAACTCTTTGGTAACCACCAATTCAAAAGCTTGGACCAAAACATTTCCACACGGCCAGATCTGAAGCACATTATTAGAGCTTTGGGCCAAAGCTATTACCCTGTATATTGAATTTTTCAGTTTCCTTGGGGTTTTAGGTGTTACTTTATAATAGAGGCAGAGACTTAAAACCGTCTAGGCCCTCGTTAGGAAAATGGTCCTGGTTGGTTCCAGCTGGCTTACTATTTTGTTTGGCAGAAGTTTATGTAAGAAAGGCTTCCTATGAAGTTTGCTTCTGAGAGTTGCTTTTGGAGAAAGTAAAATATTCATGTGGTTATTATCTAGTCCTCCTTGAAATGGCATGAAAAATGTGATGATTATAACTGAGAATATTTGAATTTTTACAGTCTCAATGTATTCCCTTGGTTTTTTCTTTCTTTTTTTTTTTTTCTGGTATTGGGGATTGAACTCAGGACCTTGTGCAAGGCAGGCTTGGTGCCACTGAGCTAAATCCCTGGCCCAACCCTTGGTTGTTTCTTTAGTTGTCCATTATTAGGATCAGTCTATTCAGATTTAGTACTTTATAGGCTGCCATTCACCACTTTCTGTTGAAGCAGTAATGTGCTGGTTAACTCAATGGGTTCTTTATTTTAGGATTTTGGTATCTTGGAGAGGGCAAACTGATAGACACTCTGATTGGGCCACCTTGCACTAATCAGGTTTCAGCTTTCAGTAATTGTCCTGGGATATGTCCTAGTTGTGCAAATTAGATGCTAGTTAATATAAATCTAAGTTACCCACTTACTGTATTTAGCTAAAACAATTTCTACATTTACTTTCAACTTATCCAACCAAAAATAAACATCTTTTACATCAAGTGTCTCTAGCCTGCCATGATACCCATTTACTAATTTGATGCTTGAAACCAGGGAGTCATGATAGATTTTTAGAAAGTCTAGAGAATAGATTTATAATATTTTGTTGTGCAATATTTGTATTTCAGTAAGATTCCTTTGTATTTACATTTACATAGCACCTTTCATCCAAGAATTTCAAAATCATTTATAGTATTACTTGGTGGTAAAACCTACATTAATGGTGGCATTGAATTAATAAATCCAAGTTCTCTAACTCCCATTTCAATTTCTGGTCTATTAAACATGCTTTTTTTTTTATTGATGGTCTTTCCAAAGATAACTATACACTCAACACTGCTACTGGCCTACCAGAGAGATAGACAGAGATGGGGGTGAGGGGCGCTTTTTTCAAGGCTACTGGGTTAGTGATGATACACATAGTCTATAAACCATACATTATGGAATATGGAGTAATTCCCAAAAGTTCTTTAGAGCTGGTAATGAGAGCCTAAGAAGTATACTGTTAAAATAAAAAGTTAATAACTTCTCATTTCAGATTATTTTGATATTTATGTTAAATAATGAATTTGCACAAGGATCAGTGCCTTTTTTGGATTTCATAAGAAAATAAAACTGTGATATAAAATTGGAATTACTAAAAAATTGATGTTTCTCTGGGTTAACTAAATCTACTTTTTTGTGCTTCTTCCAAATGTTTAAGGTAACAAATGCATACAAATATTTCAAAAGTACCAATAATAGTTACCAACTTTAATGTAATATTATAAAGGACAAAAAACAGAACAATTCTTATTAGTAAACAATAATCTTAATAAATGAGTTCCTGGCAAAATGTAGATCATAGTACATTATTTACATTATTTTTCTGCAGTTAGAAAACTTCTTAAGCAACAGTCAGCTCTTAAGTTAAAAAAACAAACACACATACATAACCCAATAGCAAAGAAGGGAAATGAGTTAAAGCACAACAGCTTTATCTTGGGAATGCTAGTTGTTGGAAAACCATCTTACTAAAAAAAGTTTCAGAAAAACACTTATCTTGGATCCATGTATGAATGCTTAGTGTAGCTTAGTGAGGAATATGGACAGATTCATGTAACTAAATTTTTTGTAACTCCAATATCTCATGGATTTTTTCAGATTATTTTATAACTGAATTTCTTTTGCAGTGCATCAAAATAATTGCTTTTAAAAAGTACCAACACATGCAGTCTGCTAAGCAAAAAGGCTCTGACATGCTAAAACAATTTTCTCTGTATCTTGATATATAATACATTCCACAAAATACTACAGATTTAATTTAGATTTACACAACTAAATATAAACGGGTAGTTTTTGGCTAATACTTAGCAGGAGCATTAAGCAGACATGGATAAATTAATAAACAAATGATGAAGGAAGTAGATTGTTTTTGGAGTACTTCTTGTAACACTTGACCTTAAAACACTTGTGGTCTTTAGTGAGAGAATGTCTTTTATTCAGCAAAGCTTAACAATACAATGTATAGTTAAGTCCTAAAACCTTCTAATACTTTTGGCAGTTGAATCCAGTAGTGCTCCTTGATTCAAGGAAGGAATGAAGGTTTGTATTTCTTGCCTGCTCTATTCACGAAGGATTGTATAAAGTCTTAAAGATTTAAAAAAAAAATGGTTCTATAGTTGCTAGGTGTCTTGTTACTTCCCAAATAAAGGCTTCATACTGAGAAACTGAAGGACATTTTTCTCTCTGTATTTTGTTGGAAGGTAGAAAGAAGAAAGAAAATATAAGAAAAGCTTAGAGGAATATATACTACAAAGCAGCCACTAAGAGAATATGATCATGCACCAGGTATTTCTAGGGGAATGAGAGTGTGACAGAAAATCAGAGACAACTTTTCTTTGATAGACATCAGTTTTGGAGAATAGACATCTAGTTATTCTCATCAATTATCAAGAAAATTGTGAAGTTATTTCTATCATAAAAAGATTTATTATTCACTAGTAAAATTAAATTTAAGTTGATAGAAAAATAATTTTTAAAATAAACGGTTTCCTGCACTCTCAGGCAAAAACCCATGGCAGCCAACTAATCTTGCTTTACTAGTACATAGGTCAGAAAGCCAATGCATTAAGCAAGCAGTATTTACATCTGTTAATGACATGTGCACTTGCTCTCATTTAAGTCAGTTAGTTCTTATAAATGAGACTAATCTCATTTACATTTTAAGCAGTAAACTCACCACTTGGCCCACATGTCATGTAGTGGGTAATAGAATTAGGAGCTTTGTTGCTCCCTAGACCTGCTTTTTGAATTTCTGCTTTCTTGTACTTTGTCCACATCTGCAGGAGAAAAGTATTTCATGTTATTTAGTCAAAGGGTAAGCACAATACAATTAAAGAAGATAAGAAACTAAAGAGCTGTCATTCAGTAGGGCAAGGAGGGGGAATCTGTAACTTGGAAATTTATTAATCTTATACACATCTCATTACTTGAGGCTGATTTTTTGTATTTTGAAGCTGTAAATAACATTATCATGAAAGCTTTAAAAACAAAAACAAAAATAAAAACCTGTAACACATTTTTCCCCCTCTGAATGTCAGATAGGCTTACGTACTTCCTACGTTTATTTATTAAATGATCACCATACAGTTTTAAAGTAAAAAATCTTTCAAACAAAAGCAGAAGCAACTAAGCATCCAAAATAAACTATGTGTATTATTTACTAGGAAAACTAGGAATGAGGCATATTTTAGAGGTAAATAACATACCTACTTAACACTGATAGCTAAAATTGTTTTTTGTTCAAAGTGGACCTAAACCATGACATTATGTTTACAGTATCACATAAATTATACAGGTATAATTTCTAGAAATCTAGCATAAGAATATAAAAGCAATTCAGTCCCATCATTTATAAAATGACAGTATTCAATCAAATAATCCTTTATGAAACTAGATATTTATGGAGCTGTCTTATAAAAAATAAGTACACATGCTTAATTAATTGAATTAGTTGATTCTCTTATCTTTAACAAGTGTTGGTCACCAATGTAGATTTTCATTTATAGCAACTATTATGCGGATTTAAAAAAATATTGGGGAGACATTATTTCCATATGAGTTAGAAATTTTTTTTCTACACTAAAAATTTGATTCCAAGTGCTACAGAAAACACAAGATGCTCATGCTGTTTTGGGGAAATTTTATGACTCCATGGTTTCTAAAGCAAGTCTATTTGCATTCTCAGTCCTCAAAACACAAGGATACAGTATATATCTGACTTTTTGAAAACACCATAGGGGCCAGGGATTTAGCTCAGTGGTTTCGCGGCCTGCTGAGCAACTGCAAGGACCCAAGTTCGATCCCCAGTACAAAAAAAGAAAAAGAAAAAGAAAACACACACATATATATACATAAATAATTTTATCATATATATATATATATATATATATATATATATATCACACAGCCATTTGGCACAGGAAGAAATTCTATCCTATAAGCTTGATTTTGTTGAATAGTTTTAAATAATAGTACAGGATCTTCAAAGTATTCTGAATGAATGAAGTTAATATTTTAAATTTAAAGTGCTATGGCCAAATCTGTGATATTTGAAAATTTGCAATGTTTGTGAAAAAAGATCTTTAACTCAATTTGGAAAATAAATGACACTAACTTTTATATTTGGGTCATATATGGCTTCCATCTAATCTCAGCCATATTTACTATTAATTTTATTACTAGGTTATAAAAAAAGCTAATATTATCAAAAATATATGAAGTGTTAGCATTGACAGGCAAAAAGCTGACAGTAAAACAGAATGGTGTATTCATGCAAAAAGTACACTGACTGGTCTAAAAATGTGCAAATTTTCTGATTGTGCTCATTTAATTGCCACTTTTAGTACTAGCTATGAAAAAAACCCCACAGTCAACAATATAGAAGAGTGAAATGATCCTGTGTAAGTAAGTACAAGAGGATAGCTATTTTCACAAAGAGTACAAATTTCATTAAACAAAGATTCTTTGCAGATTATTACTGTCAAGTAATAACAAGTTTAATGTTATAACAAGTATAAAGTAATAATTCCTCCTCACTTACAAAGTGAGGATTCAGCCAGATGTGGTGGCACATGCCCATAATTCCAGCACTCTGAAAGGCTGACATGGGAGGATTTCAAGTACAAGCCTGGCCTGGGCAATTTAGCATTTTAGCAACACCCTGTCTCAAAATAAAAAGGGCTGGGAATGGGTATGTAGACCCTGGGTTCAATCTTCATTACCACAACCAGAAAAAAAAAAAAGTTACATTTAAAAGACATTCTAGATGCAAAAAAGGGGGCCAGGGATTTAGCTCAGTGGTTCTGGCTCCTGCCTTCCAAGTGCAAGGTCCTGAGTTTGATCTCTGTTACCACTAAAAAGAAAAAAAGGCAAAAACATTCCAGAGACAAAGCTAAGATATACTCTTCTTCCTCCAGAAGTAAGTAAATCAAGGTTACAGGGTTTTTTTTAATATTATAGGAGTCAGAAATTCAAGTTTAGCTGATTTGTTTCGAAAGTGATATATGTAAACTAAGATAATTTAAGTTTATGATACTATAGTCAGAGTTTGTAAATATTGTCTCTTTTTAACTATTTTGTCTTGTTTTAAAATTTGTTCTATAAACATTAATTTTTTATTGGTTATAAGTCCTAGTTTTATATGTTACCATGATGTATTAATTTTTGAAATGATTTTGACTATAATATATATTTTAATAATTATACAAGAAACAATTTATACCACTTTGTAAACCCTTTTAGAAGAGAAGCAAAAATACAAATTTTCAATATGTTGCATATACTTTATTTTTTTTAACTCTGTATAAAAAAAGAACTGGAAAAACTATTGTCTTAATTGATTCCTAGCAAATAACTCATCTTGAAAGAAAGATAAATGCTCTTGCATTTATCAGATGAAGGAAAAAGCAAAAAAAAGAATATAAATGCTCCTATGTGTAAATCACATTTAAACTTGATTTTTTTTTTTTTAGGACTATCACTACATTTACAAATACAATGTTTTATATCTGGATAAGGTTTTATAATTATGGGCATTAGTTTGCTATATATACTGTTAGGTTGAATTACTGTCTATTTCTTTGAAAACAGAACAAGGACAGATGACATAATTAAATGACAAAAGGAAATGACACCTTTTTGCATATTTTCCTTATTGATACTGTACATGTGCATTATGAAATGCACACTCTTGGAAAAAAAAGAGGAAGAGCAAGAGAAAAGGAGGGGCAGAAAGGTAGGAAGAAATGAACATTCTTTTTAGAAGCAACAAAGCAAACATAACTTGGAAATGCCTTCTTGGTAATGAAACATGCAACTATTTTAACATGCTTCTGGATATGAAAGTAATAATCTTTTATCAAGTGACAAAGATGTCACTTGACATTTTGGAAAATAATGTATGGTTGAGGTTTTTAAAGGCATGCAGAAAATGTACAATGTAATTAACATTTCATGCAGGCTTTGATGTGGGTACAAATTCATGTTTATATACATGCCATCACGTACAGCTGAAGACTATGCAACAATCTTAAAATATAAATCTAGCCAAATGGTACAACAGTAGCTCTTCAAATGAGATTAGAGAAGTGCAGTGCATATCAAGTAACATCAACATATTATGCAGTTTTGATCATACACAACCATATTCATACCAAATAGTTTGATTATCCTCAGAAACCAACAATGTATGTTCTGTGTCATCAGGATAGAGGCATGTGGGAGTGATAAGATTACTGCTATCTATGGAGGCTTGTGGGCTACTGTTACTAGGGTTCTGACTATCAGAGAACTGTTCATTACCTTCTGTGAAGTGTGAAGTTTTTTCCAAAGAGGCAGAAGCCTGGTTTGTTTCTCTGATGGTCAGCCTGAGAGGTAACCCACTTATGTTACTAACCAATTCTGTGTTCAGGGATAAGAATGGCTGAGATGAGTGAGGCATCGTAAATGACTCTGTGCTATCTTTACATGCTATTCCAAATATGTTGTAAGACACTTTAGTAGTTGAAAAAGTTTGGTTTAGAAAATATGACCTTTCTGTTCTTGAGTTTCTAGCCTGGGAATATAGAGACTCGGGCATATCTATAGCTAAGTCATTTTGGGCATGAGAACCTACAGCTTGGGTTAGACCACTAAGCATGTGAGAGGACCACTGGTGTAAAGGGTACTCACTAGATGCTGCAGTGATGTTGCTACCAGCAGTAGGCTGTGATGAGTCAACAGACACTGGCAGTCTACTGTCCTTGGTCAAAAAGTCATGGATGCTTGTCCTTCGTGTAGTCCCTTCAGCAGTTGAGATTACATTGCTTGCACGAGGTAAAGTGGCATAAGGGTTGCTATCTTTTGATTGTCGTGACACAGAGGTTTCTTTTACAAATTTTATCTTTCCTTGAGTGCCTGGTGTAGGTTTTCCTGCAGAACTAATGACGTAGATACCTTCAGTCTTTCGAGAACCAGCTCTCACAAACTCAGGCTTAGTTGTCCGTCTATCACAGAAGTCCTCTGGGGCTTTTCCACTTACTGACCTGGTCAGACCACAGCTAATTGGCTTGTCTTTTCCCAAAAAGTCAGAAGAGACCGACAAGCTTTTCATTACTTCATCTAAAAGATTCTCTTGACTTGAAGATTTTAACTGTTTAAAAAAATCAAAGCAGAAATTGAATTAAAACTATTTTGATTTTCCTTATACATTGAGCTATACAATATAAAGCTGGTATCATTTAACACTTCGTAATTGAAAAAACTCTATTATTATAGACATTTAACTTCTAGTATTCAGCTAAATAGGGTCACCATACATAAAACTAACCTGTATTGAGGTAAGCTTGTTGCTTTCTTCTAAAAATTGTTGTAGAGTAACGACTTCACTTCCAGGGGAACCAGTTTTTATCCTGTGGTGTGTTCGAGTTTCTAGTGATTCTGGCATTTTGTGCTGGAGCACTGGACTTGATGCGGTCTGTCTTTTCAAGTACTGGATTGGACTACTTCCACTGCTGGACCATGCCTCATAATCATGAAGCAGGCTAAATTCTCCACTACTGTGGCTTTGTGACCTGCTTTGGTTATTAACTGCACCTGCTTTAGGAGTAAATATTGTATTGAGACTTTAACAATAGAAATGAGATTATTATTATATGTCATAACATTATTATATTTGTTGACTCGGCTCATATTCCATGAATAGCCAAACTTATTTTCAAGTTTTATTTAGAAATGCTTAATAAACCATGTTAATCGTTCTTTAGTATAACAACTGTCTGCCATACCTTGTTCCTTATTTTGCAAAGTGACAAATATTCTAAGTTCTAAAAACGTACAAATTTGCTTTTACCACTATACTCAGAGCCTAAAGAAAGCCTCACACAAAGAAGGCATCTAACCAAAAAAAAAAAAAAAAAGAAGGCATCTAATACACTGATGACTAAAATTCAGGTTTGAATAATTGTAAAATACTGTGCAATTTACAACAAGAACATGATTAATTTAAAATTATTAATTTTAAATTATTTCAGAATGCTAAAACTCAAAGCTGTTTTAAGTGCAAAAATAAAAATTTTATTTTCTTTGCCTCTTTAAGAAGTTCTTATTATTTATTGAAGGTTTCTCTGTTCATCCTAAATGAATAATCCTAACAATTTTTGAACTGAATTAACACTCATATAAAGGAAATCAAATGGAGAAACAATGCAGTTAGAAAATTCTAGTAAAAATATGAAATCAAATATATAGTATTTTCTTTTTCTTTTCTCAAGATTTGAATCATGTATCACTTCTCAGCCTTTTGGCTAAGATCAAGTAAGAAGATTTGAATCGTGATTGTTTCTGTCCACTGTTGGTATGATGCATATATAGCCTTAAAAGATTCAGTTCAGGTTGAACAATATAGAATGGAAATTAGCTAGTTCTGGAATAAAGTTTTCTAAAACCTATGTTATTCCTTAAGAGAACTAATCTGTTTAATTTTTTGTGGTATTGGGGATCGAACTTAGGACCTTGAGCTTGCAAGGCAGGCACGGTGCCACTGAGCTAAATCCCCAGCCCGAGAACAAGTCTGTTTTGATCAATGGCAAAAGTTGTTTTGATTAATTGGAAGGTTACATTTTTTATCTTGATGGCACAACTTTCCATGGCTTCTTAATCACAGAGAGTAAAAAGTGGGTCATGAAAGAATTTGTCTCGTCATGTAAAATACAGAAAGAAGATTTTCTGAATTTTTAAATCAGAAGAAGAAATTTTTTATATGTATTTCCAGAGTATATTTTTCTACTGGACGTAACACAATTGTAAAATTAACTCCGCCTTAAAAAGCAGATATTTCAGATCACTGCAATGAAGTCATAACATTAATGGTAAAATTACTTCAAAGACAAAATAATTTTATAATTCTATAAGTGACAGAAAAAAATGTACTCATAATTTAATAATTGTGGACTATATAAAATAACTGTAATACATTGTTAAACAATTCCAGAATTGAAAAGGCAGCACATCTTTAAGGAAAAAGGTATCAGCCACAAAGTTTCTAGATATTTACATGAAAACTTCAACTTGGAATGAATATTAAAGAATTAAGGAAACACGCCTATAATCCCAGTCCTCGGGAAGCTGAGGCAGGAGGATCATGGTGAGGTTGAGGCTAGCCTGGGCTAATTAGTGAGTTCAAGGTCAGCCTGAATTACACAGCAAGACCTTGTCTCAAAACAAAACAAGACAACAAAAAAAGGGAAAAATAATCTTCAAATAATTTTATAGAAGCTATAATGTATCCATATACCTTTGTGCACCCCCCACTGAGAACTGCTTCTTGACTTTCTTTTTTTTTTTTTTTGTACTGGGAATTGAACTCAGGGCTTATGCTTGCCAGGCAGGTGCTATGCCTCTGAACTATATCCCTGGCCCAGAGAACTGTTTCTTAAAAGGAAAAACAAAAAGCTTCCCTTTATTTTGTGCATACATTAAACTAGAATATTTGTGAAGTATGAGTAAGGCAAGTTTAACGTACATGTATAATGAGAAAATTAAGGACAACCATTTAGATGTGAAAGACAAGATGTAAGTAAAATAAGGACCTATAGAAAATTTAAGTATAAAGATTACAGTAAGATTATTTTATCTGTGAAGATGAAAAACCGAAACCAAAATAATTGCTCCTGTTTTTACATTTGTATACATTGAAATACATTTGTATTACAATGCAGAAAGTATAAATGTTCCAAACAACTATCTTCAAAATATAGATGATTTGGATTTCACACTTTACCTTAGAAACTTTGTCCCATCTCCAACATCCCATCCCACTTCTCTGGTACTGGAGAATTGAACTCAGGGCCTTTACATGTTAAATGTGTGCTCTACTACTGAGCTACACCCCAACCCCTTCTCTCATTTTTAAATATTACTGGAAATGGATGGAGTACATCAATAAATTTACCTACAGCATACCTTTGATTTCATGGAGTGAAGCATTATTATTGCTATTGCTAGTGGATGTTCTGCCACTATCAAGGCTGGCTGGTCTTGAAGCTAAATGAAAAAATCAGGAGACAGTGTGATAAAACTTCCAGCTGATAACAATGAATTTTACATTCTGATCACAGAATGCCTTGTGGAAACAATCATGCATACTGTCACAGGCTGAACAAGTTCACAGAAAGGTGAATCTTACAGATTGGAAAGCAAACGAATTTCCAGATAGTTCAGAAAGACAATGCAAAACAGGATACTTATCAAATAATAACTGAGATTCAAAGAAGAGAATAAGTGCATATTTATATTTGAAAATGATTTGTAGATGGATACTAGAACTACTTTGGATGGATAGAATGACATGTTCCTCCAGTCTCCCCAAAATGCTGGGATCAGGCCACTTAAAACAGATGGGACAAGAAACTCTACACAATGCAGAGATGCCATGAAGAGGAGGAATATGAAAATTTGCACAGTTAATGTCATGTATTCCTATCTATACAAGGGAAACGGTTTTAAAGTTAATACTGCCCTACAGTACTTCTTAAACTCCTGCTTACACCTGAAATTCCTTTAACATGTTATCCATTTGTTGATAACAATAATTTAGATTGATGCTTTTTTAGATGGAAATTTAAAAACCTAAAATATTGAATAGTGTAGAAAAATTGGTTTCTTAAAGTTCATCCTTTACTAAATATTTTTAAATTAGTGGCAAAACAATTTTTATAACTAATGTTATATAAAATGGCAACAAAACTACCTTTGGGATTGTACAGGCACACTTTATAAATGACCTTACTTAAAACAGGGAACACTGAGTTGAAGAAATAATCTTTAAGAGACAAAAGGAAGTATTCAGTTTGAAGAAATGGTAGAAGTAACTATGAGATGCAGGACAAGAAAACATGATTGCTAGAGATACCACATTCACCTACTTCTCAACATTCTTATTCAGTATTTAATATATGTTCTAAATAAAGTCTGTATCTTACCATGAACTCTTGATCCCGTACTAGAATCATCACTTATACCTTGTGGACTTATGTCTTCAAAGGATGTGGTATCTATATAAAATAGCAAAGTGGATTAAACATTTTTGTAAAAAACAAATTTCATTACAAAATTTATTTATGCAGAATACAGAAATTCTTTATCACATATAAAACTTATTTGTTTAACATGTTTTATAGAATCAGCCAGAAACTGGAACTAGGATAAGAAACTGAATTGATTTGCTTAGGGACAATACCAGAAGCAATGCAAAAATCTCCCTGTGATTCTGTAATATAAAGAATCTAGGTTGTTCTATGTGGTTCTTTGGTTGAAACTGTAGTGTTTAAGATTTTTTGGGGAAACAAACCCCAAAATGATATTTTCTGGTTTACCTGGTTTACCTCTGTTTTCTTATTAGTTCATTAGTTGTTTATTTCGAAAGGAGACCTAAAAAGACTTTATATATTTGTGTAATGTTTTAAATGTTTGAAAATTTCCCCCCCACAAATTTATATTATGTTTTACTAATTATTTCAGGTTGATTTTTAGAAGTACGCAGGAGAAAGTCAAATTAAAATTCCTGCTGCCAACGGTTTCACCACAGTGCAAACAGCAGACGGCCTATACCTTTTTTATTAACCAACTGCTTGGATCTGAAGCCTGCAGAAGAGTTGACAGTTGAAAAGTTGATGGCTGTAGTAGAGAAGGCCATAGCTCCCAATTCTTTTCTCCTTTTACCCGTTGAAATATCATCAGGAACCTCCAAATTCTCAGTACTACCTGTCCACTGTCCTGCTAGGACCATGGACTGCACCAGGTCATTCATGGCTGGGATGCAAATGAAAGCAAATGAATCAGCGTGGTTAATGTATTTGCTCTTATTTCTCTTTTGTATTACAAATGATTTGGGTTCTGTCTATAACTTTATGTAAATGGACATTTAAAAAACTATAACTACAAGGTCATTTAAATTATTACATGCATTCAGCTGAATGAAATGAGGAGGCCAAAGGCTGATAAATTTCAGTAAATACTTTTATCCCTCCTCCACCCCCTTTAAAAGACAGATAGGATATGTACAATTGCCATGCTTTTATGCAGTGATGTGCAATCTAATTAGAAGCCTTTATAATGTGGTGTGTGGTGACAAACATGGAATGAATTATGATGGAAAGCAATTCTTAAGAGTCCTTGGTCAGAGCAGGTTACTACAGAAATAATTCATTTTTAAATCAAATAAGTATACTACTGAATAAAAACCTGAAAGAGATGATATCCAAAGTGACAGACATTTAATGTGATTATGTAATTATCCAACCATTTAAAAGAAAACCTAGAATATTATTGTATAAAGAATGACAAACATTTTCAAGGGTTATAGGCCATTTTATTTATTTATTTAATTGGGTTCATTAAGGAAATAAATCCTAATGCTAAAAGATTTGTTATACTTTTTCTTAAGTAAATATCTTTGGGAAAAAAAATCTCTATGACATATAAAATTAAGGTTTGTTTCTACCAACTTTCAGGAAGCACTGGAAATTTACAAGTATATTACATGTGTTACTAAACAAATGCATGTATATGTATTAGTATAGACATACATATAATGCAAATTCAATGCCAGCTTTGAAAAATATTCTTCCAGCTCCTTGAATTAAAGGAAGACTTATTTTGCACTTTGCAAAATAAGAAATTGGTACAGTCCAGAGAAAGGTTAGTGAAAAATTAGTAATGGAAGCCAGTGTAGTCATTTGAAAGAAGCTGAACTGTCATAAAGTCTTACACATAGAACGACGGTAGCAGGCCTTCATTTTGTCTTTATCCTTCGGTCTGTTCCTCAAAAAGGGCAGTCTTTTCAGTGCAACCACTTTAATGTCAGAGCATGAGGAAAAACAGAAACAGGGAAATGAAAAAAAAAAAAGGAAGAAGAACAGATGGGAGTTAAATGTTGAAATTAAGGACAGAAATGAATGTTGAGTTTCAGCTATGTATGCTATATTAAAGCTATTATTCTCATGCTGCTGAGTGATAATGAAATATGAAATATGTACTTCGATACTTTAAAATACTTGGAAAAGCACGGAAGACAATGATGAGGAACATACTTTGAAAGCTTGGATTGAATTTTGCTAGTTAAGTTGTAAAGGTAAACGTAAAACTACGCTACTGGTAGTTCATAGTGTACACAATGAAAATGTACAAGGCTTTTCAAGCTTCTATTTTCTTTTAATATTTTTAGGTTTTATTTTAGAAAAAAATAATTTAGGAAAATATACATTCTATGAGAGGGTTTTTTTTTTTTGGTACTAGGGATAGAACTGGGTCCTTGAGCTTGCGCAGCAGCAGGTGGCAAAACCAGAGCTAAATCCCCGGCCCTGTGAGAGTTATTTTACTAATACAAAAATTAGGGTGCCCAGAAGATGTTTAAAACAATCTATAGAAACTTCAAAAACTTGCCTTAAAAACTTCCATTACTCTCTTAAACTTTAATAAAGGAAATACTGGTTTAAAGTGCATTCTAATACATTATTTAACAACAATACAGAAATACACATTCTTTTAAGCAAAGTCATTCTAAAAATTAAATAAGCAATTATATTGGGTTCTTTTTACAAAAGGTTGGTTGGGAGGAAGAAGGAACAAAAGAGTAGTTTGATAGTAGTAAAATGTGTTAGCACTAAGCCCTGATAAAGTAAAATGGTGGCACCCCAACTCAGACAAAAATATACAGGACATGAAAAAGCATTTTGAAGGATGCCATTCATGAAATAATAATAAAAAAACCCCAAAGGAAACACTGTGCAAAAATTTATGTCAATTAGAACAAAAAAAATCACTAGATTATTATTTAGTTCTTTAGCTACATTTTTAGTGAGATTTAAGTATAAAAATTATTGTACCTTTTTTGGAAAAGCAATTTAGGAGTTAGGAAAACAACCTGGATGAAGACTTAATTAAAAACATATACAGAGCCTAAACAGTTATTCTGTTTCTTGGGGTTTGTCATCATCTTGTAAATAAATAAAATTCTTGATAAAATGACAAGTATCATTCATTAAAGACAGTGAAAGAACACAGTTTGACCTATTTTTCTTTAAGCTTGGTAACCACATCTGTTTTCAATGATTAAAAAGAAATGAACTGGAAAGCAATGCAAAAATGGATACTTAGCTCAAACAAAGCTGAGTGGTTGCAGCATGCACATGTTGTCTTATTTAGATACCTTTTTCCTTTTTCTGTTTTTAACTATTTTTAAGAGACTGCTTTACTGACAGAGACACTTTCAAAAGGATAAAAAGGGCTTTTAAGTGTGCCAAGGATGGAATGTGATTCTTTTTATGGCAATTATTTTGGAGATATATAATGTTCTTTTCCCAAAGTATACTTAAATTAAGGGAACATGATTTTTGCTGAGTTATGAGTTTATTTAAAAAATTCTAAAACTGAACAACTGTAGGAAAGGAGAATATTTTTTCCTGACTTTTATTCTGAATGTTGTAGCAGAGAGTACAAAAGAGTGACAGTTTTATATTTCAAACAGACAAGATGACCTCGGAAAAGACTGTTACGCCTTTCTTTTCTTTCTTTCTTTTTTTTTTTGGTACTGGGGATCAAACTTGGGACCTTGCACTTGCGAGGCAGGCGCTGGAACTACTGAGCTAAATCCCTGGCTGTTACTCCTTTCTTGTGTATGTTCTCATGTCTGAGTTGAAATATCTTCCTTTAATTAAAAAAAATTTCCTTAATGTCAGGTATTTTATTATGAAACTTAGCAGATTTATTTGCCACCTTTTTAAAAGGAAAATTTGAGACAATCTTTCCAAAACAGTAACTGCTAATTGGGTAGATGAGACTAAATGTAAGACTCAGGATAACAATAATCTTTTGTAGCAATACAATATTAAACTGCTTTCTGGAGACTAGTATTATGTACAACTGTTTGCATTATACTTTTTTTTTTGGTACTGGGGATCGAACTTGGGTCCTTGCGCTTGCGTAGCAGGTGGCGAAACCACTGAGCTAAATTCCCGGCCCCTTCATTATACTTTTTTTGTTAATTAAATATGGATTCTAGTTTTGAGGCTGCTATTGTTGTAATCTGAAATACGTGCAATAAATGTTTAATAGCTACTCCCTAAAATACTGTCTCTTTCAGAGATAAATCACCTGATGCCAAATCACTGTGCAGTTTTTTCTCCTCCCTGACTACCTCTGGGGGAAGAAGTAGCTGCTTTAGCTCTCTGTTTATTTCAGAAAAATGGTGTGTGTGCATGCGTTTAAAATCTAGTAACACCACTGATAATATGAGAGGATTAAATGATCTGGTTTATGTATTTTATAAAAACACTGATAATCAACTTCTTGGGCATTTTCAAAGCACTTAGTATTGAGCTTTCTCTTGAAATACTTTTTAGGCTTTGACTTTGCTCTTGCTGTTTAGCTAAGCAAGCAACTAGTAATAAAATAAAGAGGTTATAAATTATATAGGGTCTTAAATGGGTACTTCTAATTTCTGAGAAAAAATCATATCACAAGTTTATATACAAACTTACATCTCCCCATCTCCATTTCATTTGAATTAAAACTACTAAGCGTTCCTCAATAATTTTCTTAACCTTCAGTTGTTAATAGACAATAACACCTTTTTTTCTCTTTGCTTCCCCCAGTGTAATAACCTTGCTCGAACTTGATATAAAGTACATGAGCAAAAACTTCATTACAACATGTATTCTCTTTAATTTATAGATATTTATGAAAGTGAAATCTTAAGACATATATTTCTCAGTCGCTTTTCATGATCACCCTGTGAAGTACAAAGCAAAGGTGAAAGGTCTGGTAGTCTGGCTCTTATTTCAATGTTCTTTCTAAAATATTTACCTCTCTAGACGAATAATTATTATCTCTGTGTAGTGTACATCTCAGAAAATTGTGGCTGTGTACTATTACAGTATGCAATTAATTTTATAATCATATAGAATTAAAAAGAAATGCCAGTTATCAGACAGTTCCCCCAAAGGACTTGAAAGAAATATTTGTCATATAAAAATACTAAATATTCAAAAGAAATATTTAGGATTCTGAAATGATAACTTTCTATTAAAGAGGTTAAGCACTCACTGCTGCTCTTCTTGGTTCCCAGGGTTTGGCCATCTTCTAAAGAATTTGACCCTACTGAAGAACTATCTTGACTATCTTGATAAGGCAGGTGAAGAAATCCTTCGCTGGAGTCTGAGCGGGTAGGTGTTAATGTTAGAGATTTCTGACGTTCTCGATTAATATCCTTCTTGGACTTTATCAATTTTCTCATTTTGAGAGTAATCCAGTTGCCTCTCCTAACAGAATAAATTTTAAAAATTCTTAAGCTAAAATTCAACATAGAAGTCCTCCACAAAATCAGAAGTTTTTATAATACTAGAAAGAACATTTTTTCAAAATAAAAATTCATAAAAGTTGATTAATGGTACCTTCTAGGAGGAGATGGGTCATAAAATTTGTACTGATCCATAATTTTCTCTTCTAATTTCTCCTTTTGTCGTCTTAATTCATTTAACTTATCACTATAAAAATTAAAATTACATTTTAGAACATGCACCATATATTGTACAGCTATGAAAGACAGTAAATTATTTTGTGACTTTCATCTCACTTCCTCCCCAAACATAAACAGATACTATAATTGTCAACTAAGAGTTTACTAGGAACTAATAATGGAATTTTTTCCATGTTTCTCCTTTTCTTTAACTTTAAAACTTACTTAAAAGAATCTAGAATTTAAAGTTTCAAATCTTCAAGGATTTCTTTGAAGAAAAATTTTCTACACTGTAATATTACTCTGTAAAGGAATTCTCTCAACATCTTTTTATAGCTCTTAAACACTATAGCAATATGAACTATTTTCTACTGATTATACTTTATATATGCAAAAAATAGTTGGATATTTAGTTTGCTTATAAGCAAACTGTAGATATAATAATCTTCCTACGGGATATCTTTATGCAAATAAATTTTTTCCTTTTTGATGGACTTACTTGGGCTTAATTTACTTGTAAACAATTGTTTCTTAACCCCAGCAATAGATAAGTATATTACTTTTGTCACATTCTAGAGTATACTTTTGTGAGAGAGGGTCTTGCTATATTGCCCAGGCTGGCTCTGAACTCTTGATCTTCCAGCCTCAGCCTCCACAGTTCCATGCCCCACTGCACTCAGCTCCTCACCTCATGTTTATATTCTCAATAGTACTTTTTACATACAGAAACATCAATGATCATAGACCAAAGTATAGTGATCTCTCTTTAAAAAAAACTGCAATGCCAAAAAATACTATTTACTCAGTAAACATTTAGTGATCATTTACAAGGAGGAAGTTATCAGGTACAGCATATATGAAGATGAGTAATAACTAGCTCTACTTATGATACAGTGGGAGAGTGAAGATATGTAAATAATTATGAGGCAGTCAGCAGTACCAAAATAAAAGTACTGTGAAGTACAACAGAAACCTATAAAAAGGGAAATATTTTCATGTTGGAAGATCAAAGAAATCTGCATGAAGAAAAAGGCCAAATTATACAGACTAAAAGAGAAAGATAAGAAAGGTAAATTAAGCAGTTTAGCTTGAATACAGGAAGAGAGGAAGCAGACACTCTGTGTCTTAAGTTTTATGATTTTTCTCAAAAGGAAATCATATATTTTGACTTTTATTAAAGTAATATTATAAAATATTTTGCTTAAGGTACTTAAACCTTAAGGATACAGTAGTAACTTGGTTCACGAACTTAATTCTTTTTTTTTTGGTACTGGGGAATCAAACTTGGGACCTTGCACTTGGTGAGGCAGGTGGCAGAACCACTGAGCTAAATCCCCAGCCCACAAATTTAATTCTTTCCACGATTCTAGTCGCAGAATTCGGTTGCAACCAGAATTGTGGAACAGTTTCTGTGACCAGAATCATGAAAAAGAATTAAGCTCATGAACCAAAGTACCACTTTATATCACAAAGCCTGGAGATAAAGAAAGCATTCAGGACTCAGATGGGGCAGTCTAGTTGAGTAGGAAGGCTGATTTAGGGTGGTGAAACAGAGAGGAACTGATCTGAATCTACAGAAGCTGCTCTGTGAACAGACGTCAACAGTTATACCAACAACCACTTGGACCTCAAGTCTACAGATGGTTAAAAAATTGATGTCTATAGTACAAAAAAGGCCACAGCTCTCAATTCTATTCTTTTATCTGCTGAAACATGATTATGTTTTTCAACTTCTCTGTAATACCTATTCACTGTCACTTCTGCCAGAACTATGTAATAAGAGCCATTCAGCTATAAATGTCTGACATATAAGATGGATATTTGAAACTTAAATTCAGTAAGGCAGAATAGATAATAATATTTGGAAGTCAACTATATAGGCACAATCACTGAAAGAAATCCTAAAATTAATGTCATCAAGAATCAGAAAATTTCTCTTTCTCTTTCTTTCTCCCTGAACCCCGGTTTTTTAAGACAGGGTTTGCCATGTAGCTCAGGCTGGCTTTAAACTCATTAAGTAGCCCAGGTTGGCCTCAAACTTGCAATCCTTCCCCTCAGCCTTCCAAGTGCTGGAAGTACAGGCATGTACCACTATGTTTGGCCTAACGGTAAGAATACTAAGATAACAAAGCTCTGGCTAATGCCTATGGTTAAGGCACAGAAAACTAAAATACCAAGAGCTTTATATATATTCTGCACTACTTAACTTAAAATACCTCTTATGGCAGTGAGCAGAGAAATACATATCCCTAAAAATGCTGAAGATATAGTTCAAAGAGGCCATCTATGAAAATGAAATTTCTTTGAGGTTTATCTTAAAAGTTAATGCAAATACAAACTATATATTAACACAGAAACATTTCCTACCCCACATTCTGTAATAAAAATGATGCTTCAGAAAAACGTATTATGTTTTCTGGCTTCATGTGTACCCTGACTTATCATGTACATTAAGTCTGAAAACCAGAGAAATACTATTTCATTTATTTTTTAGGATAATCCTGAAAGTAGCTGTGATTATTTCTACTTTAGAGAGGAAGCTAATGATTGGAGAAATAAAATGACTTGTCCACAGTCATACAGACAGTAAGTTGAAGAACTGGGATATGAATCGGGAGCTGTTTGATTTCGACATCTGGCTATTTCTATTATATTTTGGTACTTTTCATTTTAGGGGCCAAAGGGAAGGAAAGAATTTAGTAAAGACTAATCATGGCATAATACAAAGACTACCCACTGAAGCACTCAGGCCCAAATCTTGAAGCATTAGCAGATTCCTATACTCTCTATGGTGACATAACTTATCAATAATTAAGCTGGCCAGTTTTATCTCTCAAAGTTCTCTTATAATTTGATCTCAACTTCATTGTATAGCATAGAAAAACTTTTGTGAATTGGTTCCTGTTTAGTCATTTCTCTACTGCTCCTTTTTCTTCAATCTGGCTCCAGAAAGAATAATTAGTTTTTAGGTCATATACCATACCACAAGATACTATCTTACCTCCAAGTTTTTGTATTAGTGTTCTCAAGGCCTGGTATGCCACCTCAAGGAAACTCTATTCTCACTGAACCTTCAAGTCTCAGCTCAGCTCAAGTCTTACTTCTGGAAAGTTTACCTTGCCTCTCTCAGAATAAGGCACTGTTTCCCTTATATTTGCTGTATTTCTATGGTTCCCTACACATACCTCCATTATAGAATTATTGTATTTAAACATACTTTTATTTATTGCTTTATATTACTAAATCTTTTCAAGCAGAACTTGTGTTTTCATGTTATTATTTCTGGTTTTTTAGCACAATGCCTCTAATGTGAGCACATATTGAAATAATGATACTGAAAATCAAGAAAAATGAGCATGAATTTTCTCTGTCACTGGGTATGGCAATGATAGCGTCATGAATAATATTTAAGAGTGTAAATTATTTGGTACCTACATGTACTGTCTTTGTTCAACATGAAAAAGATCCTTGCTTTCCATATTTTGCTCCAAAAGTGTTCTGTTTTGTAGCATTAATGTCTGAATTTGATCTAGTAGATGTCGATTTTCTTCTTCCAAATTCCCTTTAAGTTGGCTGAGCAGCTGTTTAAATACAAAATCTATTTTAAAACTTCACATTTAACATAAATAATCTGAAACATCTAAAATACATAAAGCATTCATGAAGACTTAAGTCTTCTACTGTTTGAACAATTAGATAACTATACTTTGATCCAAATTTGAATGATTATTTTAGTGATGAAAATAGCATTGGGTTATATGCTGTACACACATACTTTTTAAATTCCTACAAACATTGGGTCTAATATATAAAATAAATTATCTAGTTTCAAATACACTGCTTTTTATCTTCATATTTGTATAACTTAATTGTCAAAAAGCTAGATTCAAATCTCTGACATTCTATTTAAGTAGCTAAGAACTAACTGTTGGGACATATAAATTCTCAAATATATAAAATAAGGATAGCTCCGTAACCCACCAAGATTGTTACAAGGATTAAATAATTCATTTAAAGTATCTGGGAGTATATACAGTAGATACTTAATAAATCTGCTTCTTCTCCCAACCACTATTTCAAGAAAGTTTAAGTTTGTGTTTAGTTTTTGGGATTTCATCAAGGACAGTCAGGTAATTTAGTCAATAATTATTACTGGCAAGTTTGGGCTTTTTCTATGCAGTTAGTAGAAACTGGAAATATGCCCTAGATAGGCCAAAAGTTTTGAGAGAAGTCAGAAAGCCCAAAGCAATGATTCAAAATTTAGCATCACTTTTAGAACAGATTTCTGGGCCTTAGCATTTGAATTCATCAGGTGTGGAATGAAGTGCAGAGATGTAAACAGTATTAAACAGAAAAACGCAAAAAACACATACCTCTCATAACCATTACTCTTCCCTCTCCCCAGAAGGAGAAATTTTTGGAAATTTCTCAAAAGGTACAAAAAATCAGGAAGAATGATACTATGAATAACTAAACAACTACCTAGATCCATAACTGTCAATATTGTATTGTGTTCAGTTTAATTATATATTATCACATTGAAATATATGTGGTAGATTCATTTAAAAATGGAATGCATTTATTTATTCTCTTCCCTACCTATACTTTCTTGCAATATGACTATTCACTCTTCCCATCAAACAGTGGAATCTATTTTTCCTCTTCTTGAATTTAGAATGCTTTTGGTGAAGAAAAAGTGGGAGTGATTATGTTGGAAGTTCCCAGCCTAGGCCTCAAGAGGCTTTGTGTGTTTCCAGTGGGTCTACTGGAATCCTCTTAGGAAGGAGGAGGAGTTAACTTCAGATGCAGAAGCAAACCCCTGGCCTACACATCAGTGAGGTGGATCAGCATATCTGTTTCACCAATCCACAGACTCTTGAGCAAAAAGAATGTTCATTACCTCTGAGGTTTTATTGTTGTTTTTTTTTTTTTTTTTTTTGGTACCGGGGATCAAACTCAGGTCCTTCCGCTTGCGAGGCAGGCGCCAGAACCACTGAGCTACATCCCCGGCCCAGGTTTTATGGTTGTTATAGAACATTATGATGTCAAAAGACAACTGATGAGACATATATACAGAAAAAGAGAAAAAATTTAAGTGTATATACAGCTAAGTGAATTATCTCAAAGTTAACACATATCTTAAATCAGCACACAATCAAGAAACAGAACATTAGTCATATTCCAGAAATACTGTTGTGCTAACCTCCACTCACCATCCCTTCCTGAGTTTATCATCCTGACCTCTTACACCACAAATTTATTTTTCAACCTTCTCTATATCTTACCATTACATGACTTTCCCCAAAAGTTAACATTTGACCCACATTGTGATAGTCAAGTAGAGATGAATCAGTAGTCAGGGCTCACTGAGCTACATCACTAGCTCTTTTTTTTTCATTTTGAGACAGAGTCTTGCTAAGTTATTAAGTTACTCAGACTGGGCTCAAACTTGAGATCTTCCAGCCTCAACCTCCCAGAGTGGTAGGATTACAAGCATGTGCCACCACACCTGGCTGTCATGGGGCTTTTCTGTGCTCTGCTCTAAACAAGTCAGTCTATTCCAGTAGCAAAACTGCTGGTTTTTAAAGCTTGCCCCATGCTCTGTCAGAATGACTAGGTATTTGAGCCATGGGAGGGAAAGAAAAAGAGAATGCAAAATATAAAAATGTCTCAGTCAACCATAGTTACTCCCAAAGTTGAATGGCTTTTCTTTAATAAATGCCTTTTAGCTTAAATACTAGAGTCCTAAAATGGTTGTTTTTGAGATTTCTGACCAATTTTACTGTTTCTTTGTGGAGCTGATTTACTAGGTTCCTCTACCATTCCAGAAATAAACCATCTTAACTATATTTTATTTAGACTTTTATAAATTATTGGTAGAATGAATGCTCTGAACTTTCTGAGTTTTGCTGGGTAAATTATATGCTTTTCAAACCAATTTATCTTTCTACTGGCTTGTAATTTCACTTCAGAGCACACAATGGTGTTTTCATTAAAGAAGCACAAAATTTTACAATTTTCAAAGTATATGGGCATATAAATTTAAACTATAAAATAAACCATTAAAAAAATTTAAACTATTGTTTAAAAATGATGAAATCAGTGATACAGTTTTTCTGAGTTGTGAATCTCAGTGATCCACGATCAATTCTTTTAGGAGCATTCCATTAAGTATATACTGCAACTGCTATTATAATATGATTATTTACTTTTTGGGAATGTTTTGATACTACAGGAAGGAAATAGTAACTTAAACTTGTTCAGGCTTACCTCACATTGGTTATTCAGCTTTGTGGATGTGATATCCAGTTGCTGGTATTGTTCCTTTAGCTTTGAAAATTCAGCTTCTAATCTTGTTTGTTCCAGTTTAGAATTATTTAGGAGACTTTTCAAGTTTTTATGGTCAGTTTGTAAAACTTCAGTCTCTTTTAAAAGCTGACTATATGTATGATTCAACCTATAGTTACAAGCAATGATAGAAATAGAATTAGATTCTCTTAATAGCTTTGGTTCCATTTACACAATGTGAAAATGCTATAAATAACACTCAGATATATTTAGAGAATAAAGATTCTTTATTAGTTATGAATTTGAAGAATGTTTCCTTCCCGTGAAAACAAGATTTAAAAAATTCTCAGTATCATTTAACTTTAAAGTATGTCAAAAAATGAATACAAATTTACCACATAAATTTAAAGCCTTAATAAAAATTTTAGATCAGTGGTCCCCAACTTTTGTGGCATCATGGACTGGTTTCATGGAAGACAATTTTTTCAAGGACTGGGAAGGGTGGGGGAGTGGTTTTGGGATGGTTAAAGCATATTACATTTATTGTGCATTTTGTTTTAATTATTATTACATTAGTTTCTCATAAGGGGTGTGTAACCCAGATCCTTTGCAGGAGCATTTCACAGTAGGGTTCACGTTGCTTTGAGGATCTAATGCCTCTGTTGATGTGACAGGAGGCAGAGCTCAGGCAGTAATGGGAACAATAGGGAGGCTGCTGTAAATGCAGATTTAAGCTTTGCTTGTTTGCCTGCTGCTCACCTCTTGCTGTGCAGACTGGTTTCTAACAGGCCACAGACCAGTACCAGGTCCCAGGCCTGTTAAGGACCCCTGTTTTTGATTAAAGGACAAAAGAAGAGAGCAGTCCAGTTTTGATTTCACAGAGAATTCAGATTCTAAAATTCATCATGAAACAAAGATGAGATCAAGAGAATAAATAAATCCAGCATGAAATACTATGTCAATGTGCTGGCTGATAACTGATACATACAGGTTTAACCAAATTTTAGTTGCTGAGATTTTTGCACATGTAGAAAATTCTTTCTATTTATGTAATCCCCAGTTATTATTTCATAAAATCAAGCTCTAGCTTTTTGATCCCAAAATTTAACTTCAAGACAAGCAAAATTCATTGATCTATAAGGACAGGGACTAACAAACTTTCTCTAAAGGACCAGAGAAAATATATATTTATGGCTCTGTGGACCACAACAGTGTCTGTAGTATGCTCCTTTTCTTCCATCTCACCAATCCTTTAAAATATAAAAACTTCTTAGTTTGGGGGCTGTACTGAAAGAGACAGCAAGCTGGATTCGGCCAACTGCACTGGCTGTTATTTGCTAATCTCTATGTTGTAGCATTCAGTTCAGGAACTCACAAAAAAGGGGACAACCAAACAAAACAAACTCTTGTTCAGGACTGTCCTTGTTTAGAACATCTAACAGTTTACCTCAATTCATTCCTTAAAGAATTTAAGTCTGCTTATAAAAATCATGACTATTAAGGTTTTTTTTAAAAAATTAAGACTTGGATAAAAAGAAAACCAAAATGGCAAAACCAGAAACATACTGTGAATAGGCTAAATCAATGAATGAATGTATGCCATGAGTCTGACCTCAATTACACACACAGCTACATACCGGATCAACACTCATGACAATCAAAATTTTTCCTACTGATATTTCATAGGAGTGGGGAGAATAGGTAATACAAAGAGATAATAAAGTCCTTAATAGCTTTATGGTAAATGTTAAACAGTGCTGAGTTTTTTATACTATCCTTTAAAACTTTAATACCAAACTATAAGTTCAGTGAACACAATTCTAAGTGGGCAGTTTTTGATTTTTCAAGGCTTTCAATTAAAATATAACTGCCCTTTGACAATTAAGACCATTAATGGATAAGAAAAGTAAAACTGTAAGTACAAATAAATTAGTCTGGAAATTATTAGGCTGTTCATTTGTAGCAATTTCAAAAGACAAGAATTAGGATATTAGACTAGTGAAAAGACAGACAATTAGGTTTAATTACATTCTATATCAATAAAGTATATAAATGTGTGATCACAATGTATACCTAAAATGTACCAATAAACAATGAAAAAAAGCTCATCAGGTATACAAATTTTGATAATATAACTTAAAATCTTAATTAACTGAACAGAAAAGGAATGAGAGACAACAGGAGAATTAGGTTTTTGTTTGAGTGATTCTCTAACTGCATAATTTTGTTATTTAATTACTACTCTGGGTTTAAAAAAATGTTTTTTAAAGGATCTATATCAAATATATTGGGCTTTATTTTTAAAATCACATTCAAAATCAGGGGTGCTAAATTAGGGTTAGCATGTATTTCAGATATAAGGAATATAGAATTAAAATATATAAGTATTTGTTACCTATCATTTTCACCACAAAGTTTCTTGTACTCTGCAGCTACCGTCTCATGTTTTTTATTTTCAAGCAGCATTTTTTCCTGCTCTACTTTGAGCATTTTTTCCAAATCTTCCAATTGTCCCTTCTGTTTTAATAACTGATTGTAACTGGGGAAAGAAAGTTAAGTATGGGTTTATATTTTCAAAAAATTTTAGAAATAAAGGAGACAAGAGTAATTTAGTAACACCTATGACAAAGCACATGAATTTATATAAATTTCCTTCATAAACTGCCTCTGAGATGTGTTTAACATACAAAATTTATTTTAGTACCTGGAGAAAATTTGTTTTAAATTAGTAACACCACAAAATATAATAAATTACCGGTCTTCAAGGTCTTTATGTTCTGCCTCAAGATTTTTGTGGGCAGACTTTAGAGTTCCATGTTTAGAGATGAGAGATTCATACTCTGAAGCCTGCCTTTCATGAAGAAGTTCTAGCTTTTCATGATCTTTGATAAGAGAATCATAGAGAGATTTCAAGTCTTCTCGTTCTTTGATTATAGATTCATTTTCATTTTCTAAGGAAGACTGTTGAATTAGAAGCTGTGCATTCTGGTTCATAAGTGAAGTACTTTGGGAATTAAGGGTGGAATTTTCAACCTGTAAGAATACATATTAACAGACAGAAGAGAAACAGTTCATGTTGTTCTTTAAAAATCAACTAAAGGTTTTAACTTTAATAACTTAAGGAAACTTTAATGAGGTAATAGATTTATTCATATTATACTGGGAAATTTTGGGTTTTACTTTCCCAAATAAGGTGACCATTTAATTTTTGGAGGTACTACATACACATACAGATGTACATATTTACATATATACATTATATATGTTTTGGGTTTTTTTTAATGAAGGTAATCACTAACTACTTATCATAAAGTAAATAAAATCATCTGTAATTCTCTGTATCTTGAGGTGAATTTATTAATATTTAGAGGCTCTGACATGTAAAAATGCTAGTATTTGACAGTTTGGCAAGGAAGTAAAAAATTTTCATTTATTTCAATTAATCATTAAATTCACTCACTGAGAATGTTTATATGGCTAACCTTCCTTATTTTAATAGCATAACTCAAGAATTTGGCATATCCCCAAAATATTACATTACAACCTGAAGCTTGGCATTCTGTGTTTGAAGAGTGGTATTCTGTTCCTGTAATGACACTGTCTGCTTCTGAAGTGCAAGAATCTGAGCCTGCAAATTATTGTTCTGTGTTTCAAGCTGCTTCAGTTGAGTTTTCAATGCTTGCTTCTCTGCTTGCAGTGTAGCATTCTTTAAAAAATAGACCACAAAAATTAAAATTAAAAATAGTATCAAACATTTCCTTAATAAGATACCGGTATTTTGTTCAATGAGCATTTATTACTATTATAATTCAAAAAGAATATTCAATAATTTTTATAAATTCCCCTTTTATCCTAACTTATAAACAGAATTTAATCTAATAAACAGCCAATAATACTAAATCTTTAATATACCATTGTGCATGTGCTGTTTGCTTTATAATGTCCTACAAATAAAATATTCCAGCATGAATAGAGTTATTAACACAAGAAAGTAGATTAAGATTGTCAGATTCATGGTTATAATACTGCTCAAAGTATGAAGTGGGGCTGCATCCACCTATAAGGGTTTGCCCTTTCTCCTTATTCAAAGGCAAACGTATATACAGGTGAGTGGGAGTCCCGGAGATTGCAGCAAAACTAAGTATTTTACAAACAAATATTTGGAGGTTTACAGAAACAATCTTAACGCTGTTTAAAACATTTAGTCCATAACAGATCTAAGAGATATTACATATTAAAAAAAATTTTTTTATTAGTACGTTTAAAGTACATGATTATATTCATCATAGGGAGTTGACACATGTACATAACACATCTTAATTCTTTTTATTTCTCAATCTCTATCCCTCCCTTACCCTTCCTATTTGGAAAAGGTCTATCTCCCTATTTCCTATTATCTGTCTTTTATTTTGGTCTTTATTTATACTTTGAGTTTCTTATGTAAGAGGAACCACGCAATATTTAAGCTTGTGTCTCTGATTTATCTCACTTAACATTATGGTTTCAAGGTGCATCCATTTTTCCTACAAATGACTTAGAAATTTATTTTTCTTTATGGTAGACTAATACTCTATTGTGTGCAAATACCACATTTTCTTTATTCATTAATCTGAAGGATCTAGATGCAGCTTCCAAGATTTAGCTGTTATGAATTATACTGCTATAAACATGCATATGCATGTATCATGTAATATGGTATCTTTAACTCTTTTGGAAGACACCTAGAAGGGGTTGGAGCAAATGGAATTGCTAGTTTTAATTTTCTGAAGAAACTCCATACTGATTTCTATAATGGTTGCACTAGTTTACACTCCAACCAAAAATGAAGAAGAGTTCTTTCCCTTCCAACACCCTCACCAGCATTTATTATTTCACTTCTTGATGACAGCCATTCTTTCTAAAGTAAGATGAAATGTCAGTGTTGATTTGATTTACATTTTTCTAATGGCCAGAGATGTTGGACATTTTTATTTTCATGTATTTATTGGCCATTTGTACTTCTTCTGAGAAGGGTCTAACTCATTTCAGTTTCCTATTTTTTGATAGGGTCATTCAATTTGAGGGGTCTAGTTTTTTTCCACTTTTTAATATATTCTAGATATCAGGACTCTGCTTGAGGACTAACTGGCAAAATTTTTTTCCATTCTGTTGTCTGCTGTGCAGAAACTTTTTAATTTGATATAATTGTTACTTGTTGATTGATGTTATTTCTTGTGCAATTGGGGTACTCTTCAGAAAAACCTTGTCTAGGCCTGTCTTCAACAGGTTTAGTTATTTTATCTTCCAGTTGATTGTTTCTGCTTTAATATTTAGATCTTTGACCCATTTTGATTTTACTTTAGTACCTGGCAGGAGATGTGGGCCTAGATTCAATCTTATATACATGGATAGCCAGTTTTCCAAGCACCATTTGTTAAAGAGGCTATCTTTTCTTCAGAGTATGTTTTCTGCCACTTCATCAAAGATCAGATGGCTAAATGTGCCTTGGGTTGTTTCTATATCCTCTATTCTGTTCCATTGACCCACATGTCTGTACTAGGGCCAACTACACTATTTTTATCACTGTAGCTTTGTAATACAATTTGAAATCTGGGATTATGATGCCTCCTGCTTTGTTCTTGTTGCTCAGGATTGCTTCTGCTATTGTGGGTTGTTTCTGGGACTACATGAATTTTAACTGAGATTTGTTTTATTTCATTATGCAAGCACTGCTGTTGGTATTTTGATTAGGACTGCATTAAATCTATATATATCTTTTGGTATATAGCCATTTTTGACAGTATTGGTTTGTCTATCCAGCAACAGGGGACATCTTTCCATTTTCTGATGTCTTCTTTGATCTCCTTTTTCAGAGTATAGTAGTTTTCATTTTATAGTTTCTTCACTTTCTTGGTTAGGTTAGTCCCTAAGCATTTAATTTTCTTGATGCTACTGTGAATGGTATTGTTTTCTTAATTTCCATCTTGGTGAATTCATTATTGGTATTCAGGAACAATACTGATTTCTGTGCACTGACATTATATCCTGCTACATTACTGAGTAATGTTATTAATTCCAGGTGTCTCTTAGTGGTATTCTTTGGGTCTTCTATGTAAAGGATTAGGTCATCTGCAAATAATAATTAAGACTTCTTTCTTTCCCATATGTATACCTTTTATTTCTTTCTCTGGCCTTATTGCTCTGCTAGTATTCTGAGTACTATACTGAACAAGAGTGATGAGAATGGACATTTTTATCTTGTTCCTGATTTTAGGGAAAGCTTTCAGCTTTCCCCGATTTAATATAATGTTGGTAATAAGTTTATCATAAATGGCTCCTATTAAATTGAGGTATCTTCTTGGTTCAGTTTTGGTAATTTTCATACACACTATGTAAAATTCTTCTGGATTTTCCATTTTCTGAAGTACAGGTTTTCAAAGTAGTTATTAATAATCTTCAGGATTTTGCAATGTATGCTGAGATTTTGCCATTTTCATTTCTAATTGTATTGATACGGATCTTGTCTTTTTTGGGTAAGCATATGGAACTAAGAGATTGTCTATATTGTTTACTCTTTTGAAGCACTTCAATGACTTTTTTTATGTTTCAATTTCAGTAATTTCTTCTCTGATCTTCTTTCCTTGTACTAGCTTTGAATTTGTATTCTTGTTCTTCTAGGATGTGGAGGTGCGTTATTAGGTTATTTAGGATCACTCTTTTTCTGATGTGGACATGCACAGCTATAAACTTCCCTCTCAGGACTGCTTTCATTGTGTCCCATGGGTTCTGCTATGTTCTACTGACATTATCATGTTGTTCTAGAAATTGTTTAATTTCCTTCTCTTTTTGTTGGTACCAGAGATTGAACTCAGGACCTTGTGTTTGTGAGGCAGGCGGCGGAACCACTGAGCTAAATCCCTAGCCCAAAATTGTTTAATTTCTTCCCAGATTTATTTTCTGACCCAGCGATTATTCAAGAGTGTATTATTTAATTTTCACGTTTGTATAATTTAGTTTTTTGCCATTGATTTCTAGTTTCATTGTGCTATGATCTGATAATATGCACGGGATAATTTTGATTCTTTTGCATTTACTTAACCATGTTTTTTATTGGTCTGTGAAAGTTCTTTGTGACGCTGAGAATATATATTCTGTTGCTGTTGGGTGGAACACTCTGTATACATCCATTAAGTCCTTTTGTTCAAAAGGTTTGATTCAACTCTGATATTTCTTTGGTTTTTTGTCTAGTTGATCTATTTGTGACAGAGGGGAATTGGGGTCCCCCACTATAATTGTGTTGATGTTTATCTGATCTTGTGTCCAATAGTGTTTGTTTTAAAAGTTAGACTGCATATGTTTCTAATTGTTGTCTCTTCCTGTTCAATTGCTCCCTTAACCAACACTGTAGCAACCTTTTTTGCTTGTCTGATCAGTTTTGGCTTGAAGCCCACTTTGTTTGAAAATAAAATAGCTACTGCCACTTGTTTTCATGCTCCTGTTATATGGAATAGTTTTCCATCCTTTGAGTTTTAGTCTAGGAATTTACTTTTGGGTCAAGCATGTTTCTTGTGATAAGTACCATTTGGGTTTTTTTTTTGATCCAGCCAGTTGATCTGTGTCTTTTGACGGGGGATTTGAGACCATTCACATTGACTTACTGCTGAATGGTACTGACTTATTCCTGTCATTGCACTATTTTCCCGTTGCTAAATCCTTTTTTTCACACTATCTGTTGAAACTACTCACTCTACCCGGTATACTTATTCTGTTAGATGTTTTGGCATTGCTGGCTTCCTTGTCTCTTTTTAGGATATCCTTGACAGCTTTTTTGTATTGGTTTCATGGTCAAGAACTTCTTAAGGTGTTGGTTCTTTTTTTTTTTAATGGAAAGATCTTACATCTGCATCAATTTTGAAAGATAGTTTTGCAGGATATATTAGTCTGGCCTTTAAGGTTTGTGTTGATCTGACTCCTGTAATTCTTTTTTTTGGTACCAGGGATCGAACTTGGGTTCTTGTGCTTGCGCAGCAGGCGGCGAAACCACTGAGCTAAATCCCTGGCCCTGACTCCTGTAATTCTAATGGGTTTATCTTTATAAGTCATTGTTACTTTTCTCTAATAGATATTAAGATTCTGTCCTTGTGTTGTACTTCTGGAATTTTGATTGTGATGTGTCCTGGAGTTGTTCTTTTCTGATCATGGCTATCTGTAGTACTATACACCTTGTTTATCTGTATATGTTAAGTTCTTTCCCTATACTTGAATGTTTTCTGCTATTATTTCTGTGAACACATTTTAAAAAATGCTATATATGCTGTCTTTTGATTTTTCACAAGTTCCAAATAAACTTAGTCTTCTTTGTATCCTCTAGCAGCTGCTGAATCCATTCTCTCTGTTCTCTTGTTTTTAAGGTATCTTTAAGTATATGGAAACATGCATGAGCACTATCTCCTAGTTCTGATACTGTTAAGTTGGTTTATCTCCTAGATTTGTTTGGTACATTTTCGTGTAATTCTTTAAAAATTGGTTCTTTATGTTTTGTATCACTTTGTTTAGCTCAGCTAGCTTTTTATTAGTGTCTTCTATAAGCTTGCTATCATTTTATCAAGTCCATTATCTGTTTAGTTATATTATCTTTGTGTTCACCAAGAAGCTTACTGATGTGTGTGTGTGTGTGTGTGTGTGTGTGTGTGTGTGTTCTGGTCTCCTCTTTAGTCATTTGGTACAATTCAGCTATTTGGCTTTTGATTTCCTCCTCTCTGATGCCCTATGGGTCAGCTTTGGAGCCATTCTGTTCCTTTTCTCTCATGTTTCTGGGTTTTTTTTCTTTATTTTGAGGCAGCGTCTCACCGTGTAGTTCAGGGTGTCCTCGAACTATGTAGCCAAGGCTGGCTTCAAATTTGAGATGTTACCCCTGCCTCAGCCTTCTAAGTGCTGCAAAGTACAGGCGTGCACCACCATGCCCAGCAATTTTATTTTTTTATTCTTTTGCTGAGGTTTACAAGTTGATTATAGTGGAAAGATTTTGAACTGTAGTATTGTTGATGACATGAAGACAAAACAAATATTGGCATACAGAAAAAAAAAATAGCAACAACCATGTGGCCCTGGCAATAGAAATAAAATCAGCAATAATAAAGTCAAATATGAACTGGATAACTATAAGAACCAAAAAAGCTACCACTGTACAACCCTGAACAATAGAAAAGAGATCTGTTAACTTTAATATAAACACAAAGACAAACCAATATTGACACACAGGAAATATCTACTAATGCCACAACTAAATCACCATTAACAATAGAAAAGAATTCAACAATAATAGCACAGAGTCAACTAGATATCTCAAGACTAATAAAGCTTAATAGTAATATAAAGATGGCAGGAGTGGGGAGGAGGAAAATGAAAGAAGTAAAGTTTGAAAAACAGCCGGGGATTTAGCTCAGTGGTTCCACCGCCTGTCTCACCAGCCCAAGTTCCCGAGTTCGATCCCCCGTACCAAAAAAAGAAAGAACAACAAATGCAAAGTGAGGAGAGAAAAATAAAAGTAAGATGTTACATATTTTCTTTATTCATTTCATGGTACAAACAATCACTAAAACTATTACAACTGTAGGACTTCTGGAGTATAGCCAAACAAAACGCATCATTTTCAGATTTTTAAGTACGCAAGGTGATATTTTAATTTTATGGTTAAACAAGTGAATGACTACACAATAGATAATTTTTTAATGTGATAGACATTAAAATGCCTCACATGGATATTATATATTCAAGATTATTTACATATTAAATTTCATTAAAAAGAAATTAGCATCAAAATGTACAAAGATTCTACCAGAAAATTGAAAGAAAACTTTAATATACAAAAGGCCCATAATTGGCTTCTCACTGCAATATGCATGTTACAACTGACTCACAACAGAGCATTCTCATCTCTATTAGGAGACAAAAGTTAATTCACTTTCATATTATATACGCTACATGTCACTGAATAAAAGGCAGATCATGATTTGATCTCCATACTATACCATAAAATCAAAATGGAAAAAGCAAACTGCTTCGAGATAAGTTTTAATATCTCAGAGAAGAAAAAATTTAGAAAGAAAAAGTACAATGTTAGCCAATATAATACTGGCAAATACACCAAAATTACCAGTTTATAATAAGGCTAACCATCTTTACAACCCTATTATCTAAAATGACTAAAACATGACAAGCAAGTAATTTTTTTCCAATAAAAACACATGTGTAAATACCAAATAATTTCTCTGGTGTGAGAAACTGAAAGTGTAAATAAGGATCAAAATGTATACTAGATAATGTGAAATAAGAAGAAAAGGTCCAAAGGGGAGGGGTAAGGGAGAGGGGTAGGGGAAAGGAAAGAAGCGAAAGGAATAAATATGAGAAAAGGAAAAAACAGAAACAAAGTCTTTGTAAATAGGAAGGGGTGGAGGGGGTGAAGGGAGGGCAGGGGAATGGGGAAAAAAATAAGAACCAAGATATATCATGTAAAGGTACAATATTCCCAATGATGAATGTCATCATATTGTATCCCTAAAATGTACCAATAAACTTAATGGATTTTAAAAAATGGATATATTACTATAAATACATTTAAAAAAAATTATAGTCCATGGGAAAAAGAGATTCATATATAGAACTGTACATGTCAGGTCAACTGCTGAAATGTAATTATGAATCCCTGTGACAGATGCATGTGCATAAATATAATACATATATACATATCCCTGAACAGTTAAAAATACATTATTTATAAATTAGTAATAAATATATGAAAAGATGTATTCTTCGCTCATAACTTAAAATGTTCAAATTAAAATATTTCTTCTTATCACCTTAACAAAGTTTAAAACACTGGTAATACCCAATGTTAATCAAGTACTTGGAAGATAACTGGTATGATTTTTAAAGACTAGTAAAAAACCATCAATTAAAATTAAACATAAAGAGGTATGTATATCTGTTGGCCTGGCAATTCCATTGTTAGTAATTTAGCACTCCAAGAACATGTTTGTTTATACATGGATATTTGCTGCAACAAAACCTGAAAAAAAGGTAAATGTACATAAATGTGGAATTTATTTAAATAAATGATGGTAACATCTACACTTTAGAAAAATATGTGATTATTATGTCAAAATGATACAATACAGGGCTGGCAATTTAGCTTAGTGGTTCCACTGCCTGCCTTGCAGGCGTAAGGACCCGAGTTTGATTCCCAGTACCAAAAAAAAAAAAAAGTGACAATACTACATTGCTAAAGTTGACAGATCTATAAGATAATGTAATTAAAAATGAAAAGAATTTTGTATAGCATTATCTCACAGGTATTAATTTACAAAAGAAATGTATATCCATATGTGGATAAACCATAAATGTGAGAAGATAAACTACAGTGATTAATTCTAATAAGAAAGTAAAATCAGTGCTGTGGGGATCAATTTTTATTTTCATAGATTCAAGTTTTTAATTTAAAATATTTCTTTCATGTTACATTCAAAACCAAGAATAACTATAACTATTTTACTTCTTAGCATGTAAATTTCTTATTAAACTTGTTCATCTTTTATAGGTAAAATATTTACTGCTATCAAGTATTAGTTGAACACATTCAGCTAATAAGCAATAAGAATTGATTGCCAATTACTGAAAATTGATGAAGATCTGCAACATTATCACAGCCTTTCCAAGACTTGTAATCCAGACACCTAGAAAACAACTTAGCCAAGAGAAAAGGAAGAAAAGCTCTGAGGATCAAGAAAGAGGCGTCAGAAAAACTACAAATTACAGAGAAACTGAAGGAACTCAAGACAACAAAGAGAAAAGAAGAAAGAAATTTGGAATGCTAACCCTCCCTCCAGGAAAAGGGGACTTATTCCCAAAACACAAGATACAATAAGCCCCAGGGAGAAAAAATGGACCAGCAGCTCTAGCTCCATAAGCTGGTTCCTGAAACTGCAAATAAAGTGTAGGATTTATTCTGATAATGACTTTTTCCAAATGGCAGGGTAGAGTTGTGGAAGAATTCCATTGCAATGCCCACTGTATTGGGGAGCAATTAATTAGGAGCCATTATGGGAAGGGGTTCACTGTTGGCACACACAACTTCATAAAACAAAAACTACCGGAAAAAAAGGTCAGACAAACACCAATGCCATCATAGCAGGGGACTTCAACACCCCACTCTCACAATTAGGTCAACCAGACAAAAACTTAAAGAAATATAAGTATTCAACAACATCACTGAATAAATGGACATACCTATATAATGTTTCATCCAACAACAGAATACTCCAGTTTTCTCAGCAGCACATAGAACTTTTTACAAAATAGACAATATATTAGGCCATAAAGCACAACTAAATACAAAAGAATTGAAACAACCCCCTGTAGACCATCAGAGTATAGTACAGTGAAACTAGAAATCAGCCAGAGAAACTACAGAAATTACATAAACACATGGAGATTAAAGAATACATTACTGAATAATCAATGAATTAATCGGGGAAGGAATATAAAAGTTCCTAGCATCAAATGGAAAACAGAAGAACAAGATACCAAAACCTATAGGACACAAAGAGGTTGTAAGAGGGATTTTTATAGCTGTGAATGCACACATTAAATAGTTGTGTAATCCTAAATAAATAACCTAACGATGCATCTCAAGGTCTTAGAAAAACAAGAGAAATCCAAATCTAAAATTAACAGAAGAAAACGTAAAAAGATCAGAACAGAAATTAATGAACTTGAGATTTAAAAAGTAATACAAGGAATCAATGAATCAGAGTTGGTTCTTTGAAAGGATAAACAAGATTGATAAACTCCTTGCCAAATTTATAAAAAAAGAAAAACCCATGTCAATACAATTAGAAATTAAAAATTAAAAAAATTAAAAATTAGAAAAAACCCTGTAACTGAAAGTGCCCAAATCCAGATTATAAGAAACTACTTTGAAAACATACTCCAATAAAGAGCAGAACCTATAAGAATGAAGAAATTCCTAGACACATACGAATTACCAAAACTGAACCAAGGAGACATAAAAACTCTGAATATAACAAAAACAGGTAATGAACTTGAGGCAGTACTGAAAGTTCTACCAACATAGAAAAGTCTAGGACCCAATGGCATCATCACAGAATTCTACTAGAATTTCAGGAAAAAATTAACAACAATATTTCTCAAACTCTTCAGTGAATTCTAAAGAGAAGAGGGGTACTGCCAAACTCATTCCTGGCAGCTAGCATTACCTTGATACCAACACTGGACAAGGACTTTATCATAAAAGCAAATCTACGGGCCAGTCTTCTTAATGTAGATAGACTCAAAAATTCTCAACACAATACTGGCAAACAGAATGCTACAAATGATTAAAAAGATCATAACATGACCAAGTTGGGTTTATCTCAGACATGGAAGCATGGCTCAACACTTATAAATCAATAAATGTAATACATCACATCAATAAAAGCAAGATAATAATCACATGATCAGCTCAATAGAAACAAAAGAGCCTTTGGCAAAATACATCCATTCAAGATAAAAATCCTGAAGAAAATAGGTATACGATGACCTTATCTCAATCTGATAAAAGCCATATATATGACAAACCCGCTGCCAACATCACAGTTAATGGAGAAAAAAATTGAAAGCTTGTCTCTAAAATCAGGAAGAAGACAAAAGTGTCCATTCTCACCACTCCTGTTCAATATAACACTTGAAACTGTACATGGAACAATCAGACAAGAGAAAAAATAAAAAACAAAAGGAATACATATAGGAAAGGAAAAAAAAATCTATCCTTATTCCTAGATGGCATGATCCTTTACATATGACCAAAAAAACTCATCCAAAAAAATTCCTAGAATTAATAAATTCAGCAATGTAGCAGGATATAAAATCAACACAAGAATCAGTAGTGTTTCTGTACACCAATAATGAACCCACTGAAAAGAAATAAGGAAAGTAATCTCATCCACAGTAGCATCAAAAAATTAAATATGTGGGCCAGGGATTTAGCTCAGTGGTGCCTCCACCTGCCTCACAAGTGGAAGGTCCCAAATTCAATCTCTGGTTCAATATATATATATATATATATATATAATTAACCTAACCAAGGAAGTGAAAGACTTTTATAACAAAACTAAAGTTTCATATCCTGGAACAAAAAAAAGAGACACTGAAGAGGACAGATTTAGCTCAGTAGTTCTGCCACCTGCCTCACAAGTGCAAGGTCCCAAGTTGGATCCCTGGTCCCAAGTTGGATCCCTGGTCCCAAGTTGGATCCCTGGTACCAAAAAAAAAAAAAAAAATGGAAAGATGCCCCTGTTCCTGGTGCAACCAATACTGTCAAAATGGCCATATTATCAAAACTGATACATAGATTTAGTGCAATCCTACTTAAAATATGAATAGCACTTCTTCACAGAACTGGGAAAAAACCATCCTAAATTATATATGCAACTAGAAGAGACTCAGAATAGTTGAAGCAATCCTGGGCAACAAGAGCAAAGCAGAAGGCACCATAGTCCTGGATTTCAAGTTATATTACAAACCACTGGCATAAAACAGACATCAATCAATGAAATAGAACAGAGGATGTACAAAAGGGGCCAAAAGCATACACTAGAGAAAACCTCTTTAACAAATAGTGCTGGGAAAATTGGTTATTCACAGGCAGAAGAATTAATTTAGACTTGTATCTCTCCTATGTATTAAAATAAAACCAAAATGGATCAAAAGTCTAGATTATTAAAACAGAAACAATGAATCCTCTGGGAGATAAAGTGAGTAAAACTCTTGAAGACACAGGCATAGGCAAGAACTTCCTGAGCAGTACCAACTGCACAAGAAATAACATCAAGAATCAACAAAATTTGATTATATCAAATTTAAAACCTTTTGGGGCTAGGGATTTAGCTCAGTGGTTCCGCCACCTGCCCTGCAAGCTCAAGGACCCAATTTCGATCCCTGGTACCAAAAAACAAATAAAAATTTAAACCTTTTGCACAATAAAGGAAACTAACAAAGTAAAGAGACAAACTATAGAATGGGAAAAAAATTTTGCCAGCTACTCCTCAGCTAGAGCACTATCAGAATATATAAAGAACTATAAAAATTGGACTCCCCCAAATAAAAGAACCAATAAAAAATGGAAAACTGAAATAAATAGATACTTCTCAGAAGAAGTACAAGTGGCCAATAAATACCTGAAAAATATGTTCAACATCTCTGGCCATTATGGAAAAGCAAATCGAAATACTGAGATTCCATCTTACTCCAGAAAGAATAGCCATCATCACAAACAAAAAACAATGAATGTTGGCAAGGTTGTGAGGGAAAAAGGAATCGTTCTCCATTGTTGGTAAGAATGTAAACTAGTAACTGGGTATGTGGATTCCTCAAAAAAACTAAAAACAGAAATTTCATTCAATTTAGCTATACTTTTTCTGGATATCTTCCCCCAAAAGTTAAAGACATCATATTTCAGTGATACATGCATACTTTTGTTTATGTTTTTATTTATTTTTCGAGACAGTGTCTTGCTATGTATTCCAGGTTGGTCTCGAACTTGTGGTGATTCTCCTGGGTCAGCCTACTGAGTGCTGGAATTATAGATGAGTGCCACCTTGCCCAGCAACAGAGCCTTACTTAAAGCAGTACAATTCACAATAGCTAAATCTTGGAAATGGCTCATATGTCCATCAACTCATGAGTGGATAAAGAAAATGTAGTGTATACACACAATGGAGTACTACTTGGCCATAAAGCAGAATAACTCTGAGTCATTTCTAAGAAAATAGATCCACCCTGAGACCATAATGTTAGGTTATATAAATTAGACCACAGAAGGTTAAATATTGCAGAGTTTCTCTTATATGAGAAACCCAAAGTATAAAAAATTTGAAGAGCAAAATAAAAGATGATAGGAAACAGGGGGGTAGTCCTTTTGCAGATAGGAAGGGGATGTAGGGATGGAGAAGAGAGGGAGGGGAAGTAAAAAGGACTAAGATTTGCTATGTATCTGTACCAATTCCTCAAGATGAATGTATTCATTATGTAATACAAACATAAATAAAAGCCTTTTTTTTTTTTTTTTTAAAGAGTCTCTTAAGTTGCAGGGAACCTGCCCTATCCAGCTCTCACCAGGCACATTGGCAGACACCGGAGAGAAGTCCCGGGTCACAGGGAACCCGCCCCATCCAGCTTACACCCATGGCAGCAATCCACTTAGCCGGGAGGGTGCCTACAGCCCCCCCCCCCCGTTCCCCTGGCCTCTTGGCTGTACAGCCATACCACAATACCACAAAGACACAGGGGACACCAGATCACCAGACGACCGTACTTGTTAAATTGGAGGGATCGTCACCTCCCATTGGATTCTGGAATATCTTCCCGGCAAGAGCAGCTGGAACCTGCAGTAGAGCCTTGCAGAGTTCAATCCTACAGAAGGACAGGGAGCTCAACTTGGAACTTGCAGCCAGAAATCTGCCTGAATCACATGGGTCTGTGACTGGCTTGCTGAGACTCACTGACTTCCATCTGCACACTGCTGCCCACATTGTCTATTGTGACAGCAGAGACATACCCTGAAGGAGGCCCTTCATTTTCATTTTTATTTTTTATTTCCAAAATTAGTATCATTGGTTTGTTTTTTTTCTTATTTTTAATATTTTTCCCAACTCTTTGCAAATTTTTGTTTTTCTCTTCTTTTTTTTCCCTTCTTTCTTTTCACTTTCCATTCCCTCTCTCTCACACTCACTCTCTTGCTGTCCTACATTATTCTTCATCTCCCTTTTTGTTCCTGTTCTGGCCCTAATTTGGTTTTCTTTTTTCTTTTCTTCTCCTTTTTCTTCTCTTGCCCTTGTCCTCTGGCTTCACTGCTACCTTCCCCTATCCTTCTACCTATCTATCCCTCCCTCCCCAACTCTTAACTCCCCATCCTGAAGGGTAAAGTATTGAAGAGTTTATTCATTATAATCATATGTTGGGTTGGTCCTCGATTTTGATTTAATTCACACAGTTAAAGGTGATAGATTAATAACTACCACAAAATGTCATTTTCTAAGATGTACTTGATGCTATGGTGTTGCTGACTGTATCACTTGGGCTAAGGTGTTGTTATTGATCTAGTCAATGGTCCTTCCTGGTATAATGAAAATGAGATAGTCTCAGAGTCATTAGAGACTTGAAACCTAAAGACCAACTGTATCTGGAAGACACCTCTGAGAAGCAATCATTCCATAATGGTTCTAATTACAAGCAACAAAGATGCTTACAATAAGCAATTCTGAAGTATCAACCCAGGAATTAAACCAAGGACAGTACCAAAAACAAAAATGAGAAGACATTTAAGCAAGGCACAAACTCAGACTTCCACCCGACCAAGGGTAAACTCTGGGGAAAACGAGGTGGAAAAGTCCAATATTCAACCACCTGGACACCCTGAACTGATAGCACAGGAAGTAACAAAACAGATGAATGAGGCTCTAGAAAAAT